>PVHY01027452.1:0-16220 GCA_004024945.1 Uropsilus gracilis
TCCATCCATCCATCCATCCATCCATCCATCCATCCATCCATCCATCCATCCATCCATCCACCCACCCACCCACTCACCCATCCACCTACCCACTCACCCTCCCAGCCACTCATCCATCTTTCCTCCCCTTCCTCTCCCTCCCTCCCTCCTTCCCTCCCATCCTGGTCCATCCATCTCTCCAATAAGAACCAAGTGTAGGTATGGGCCTTCCTCACTGCGCTTGCGTCCTAGCAGAGATCGGGGTGCGATGACACCCACCCTCTCATCACACAGTCACACCCATCCTCTGAGCATATACACGGACATGGAAAGGAAGGCGCACGGGATATGAGAGCAACTGGAGGGGACCCACCGCCCCCAAGGGCAGCGTCACTAATGTCCCCTACATCTCGTCTCCCCGCCTGCCTGGGCACTGAGGACCTCAGCACCTCGCCTCTTTGGGCTCGTGTGACTGCTTCTGGCCAGTAGTCTGAGCTCCTGACTGCCCTCCCACCTCTTGCTCCTCTTTGAAGCCAGTGTGTGAAAAGCTGGAGTCAGAATTGCAAAGAACTTGGGGTCACACCCAGGAGGAGCAGGAGCTGCTAGTCGCCTGAACCTCCCTGCAGGGGCCTTGGCGTCACGGAGGGAAGCTGGTGACCCACAAATTCCGCAGCTGGGTACAGCCCAGCTGACCGACTCCCCCAGGGCAGGTGGGGTGGGGGTGGGGGTGGGGCCCAGAGTGACACAGCTCAGGTGAACCCTCCATGAGGGGCAGGAGTTACCGCCACAGGGTGGGGTGTCCACTGTGCCTCGGCCACCCTGGTCTCCCCCGCCTCTGAGGACCAGGGCAAGGAGTAGAGAGCACACACAGTTCAGAGGCTGGCACCCGTGGGCAGCGGGTGTCGGAGGGGAAGGCTTTTGCCGGGTAGCGAGACCCGAGCTGGTCCCCAGCCTGGTGTGAAAAACCACAGGGAAAGTGGGAGCATCGTCCGGAGCTACCTAACCTGGGTCCAAGCCTTGGTCCCTCGTGGTCTCGTCATGCACCCCTCAATTTCTCAAGCTCTCTGTCCTCCGTTTCCTCGTCTGGCAGGCGGGCTAACCCCAGTGCTTGCCTCCGGAGCTTTCCCGGGGTTATCTGCCTTCCTGTTCGGATAGGACTTGGGCGGTTGCCTTGCGCCACCCAAGTGCTGCAGGAGAATTTAGCAAGTGAAATAGAAGAAAGAAAAGGGCCACGAAGGTGGACTGGGCTCCTCTGGCCCTTTCCCTGGTCTGGGGACGGATGGTGGGGCTGGGCCAGCTCCATGCTCCTGCCTGGTCATCCTTCCCGGCCAGGTCCTGAGCACAGATGCACAGGAGTTCGTGCTCTTGTCTCTCAGAAAGGACTGAAGTGACAGGAAGTAACATCTCCAATCCATAAGCAAAACCATGGTTATCATAGGACAAGATAGTGAAATGCATAGCAGCTAGCAAAACCTCCTTTCCTAGTGTTTCCATGCTTTCTGAGGATGTTCTGCCGACATTGGTGACTTGCATACCTCCGGTGACGGGGAGCTCACTACTCGACAACTCAGCTCATTCTTCACTTGAGCCCAAGTTTCCCCCATTTCTACCCACCGGGTTGAGTGCTGGGTCCCAGGAGCCCAGAGGCAGAGCACCTTTTCTCCTCCATGGCCTGTCTGAAAGGAGGGTCCACTGGGGGTGTGGGCCAGGGAGCGAGGCTAGCAGAGGCCGGGATGCTCGAGTGGCGGGGATGTGGGGCTGGTGGAGGATAGTCGTGGAGGTCACGGTCAGGTGCTGTCTGAAAGGGCTCTCTCTCTCTCTCTCTGTCTTTTTCTCTCTCGGTGGCTGGGGAGGGTGGTCCACAGGGGGATGGGCAGCAGTGACAGCAGGAGATCAGGGGCTCAATTAGGGTCCGTTAATGACCCTGTCGCCCTCGGCCAGGCTGGTCCTCAGCAAGGGCTGGAGATGCAAGGGTCCTTCTTGCTGAGGTGCCTTAGTCACTGCACCCGCTTCTCCGTACTCCTGAGCACAGTCCCCCAGCCCCCGTCAGGTCCTTTCCATCACAGCAACTCACCCCTGCCTCCTGCGCCAAGGCCTGTGCCTGGCACTTGGCAGTTTCTGAGGCAGCTCAGCAAATCCAGGCAAACTTTGAGTCAGTGTCCGGTCAAGCTTTGGCCCCTTTCTCCTGCCCCAGCGGCTGGTGGTGCCGCGTGAGGACGCCCAGCAGCCGGGCCCCTGGGCAGCTGGACATCAGGGGGACAGAACGAGCCGGACCACATCCAGGTCCATGTCTTTGTCCCCAGTGCACTGTTGGCACATGTGCATTTAGGATGCAGGTCACAGAGCTGACGGAGGGGACCAGAGTGGCAGTGAGTCCCCATGTGAACAGGACGTCCGGGGAGGGACCCCGGCGGGTCACGTGCCGAGAACGGGGACCCCTGGGTCAGACACCCCTGGCTCACTTCTCCGCTCTGCATGCAGAAGCTCCGTGACTTGGGATGAGACACTTCACGTCGCCTGTCCCTCCTCGGTGGGTGTCTCCCAGGCCGGCTGTGAGGTCACCGAGAGCGGTGCATGTTGGTGCTGCTGGAGCACAGACAGAGGGTCAGGGGGGCAGTATCCCTCGCCTAGCTAAACAGCCCAGTTTCAAGCCAGTTGAGTTGGGACCCAGCTGGTCTAGTCCATCCACTGTCCCTGGGGGGGCCATGGAGGGCTGTCTTCACCCTCGTTCCCACTGCGCTCCTGGCCGTGCATCCATTACTGTCCATGCTGTGGCCAGCACTGTCCATGCTGTGAGCCAGGGCCCTTGGGCGTCAGCTCTCTGCACCCTAGCCGGCAAGCTCAACCAACACCTGCCTCCCATCGAGGGCTGCTGGAGCACCATTGTGCAGGGCCAGCACGGGTGCTGTGAGGCCCCTCTGACTGGACACTTCTCTCCTACCTGTTGGAGTCCCGCTGTTGGTACAGGGTCATGATGTCTTCAGCCTTGGAACCCTAAAATGTATCAGTGTGGGGTGGGGTGGATGGGTCACGTTTTCGTTCTCCACCCCCCAGGGAGCCTGCAATATGGCGCTGACATAGCATGCCTTTTCCGAGGACATTTTGGGGGTGCAGGCACTTGGCTGTCAAATACCTTTTCTCTGTTTTGCTTTCACATCCCTTCCTAGAGGCAATGGATGCCATATGGTGGAGCCGCTGAGAAGGTAAGAAGGGGTCATGGGGTAACAGGAAATACCAGAGAAAAACAATAATTGGTAAGTATTTAAAATTGTCACCCCACATCATTAGCTATTACTATAATTGTTATTACTGTAATCATTAGAGACACATTGAGTTATGGGTTCTTTTGTTAATAAGTGAACTCCCTGGACCTTGCACTCCCCTCGCCCAATAATACCCATTTTAATGAAGGCTTAACTCTTGCTTTACTACCTCAAAAACTAGGCCCTGATCTGCAGCCCACACTTTTTTTCCCCCTCTTTTCTCAGCTCCTGTCTTGACTAGTTTCTGTCAAATGAACTTTCCATGTCTATCTCCACTTTACTTTCTTGTTCCAGTTATCTATTCCTGTCATCTCCCTCCAAATAGAGTGTCTTATGTTTACGGAGCTTGTGAGTCAGGAGTGAGGAAAGGGTAGAGCTCAGATGGTTTGTCTCGGAGTGCATCCTTCTAGAAGGATCCCTCCCCTGCTTCTCCAGAGTGGAAATGACTTGATGGCTGGGGCTGAAATCATCTGCAGATGTCTTTCCTTACAAGTCTGGAGTTAACTGGAGGCTGACTCTTGACCAGAAGGTCCATGTGCCTCTGCATACGCACTGGACTTCCTTCCATCATGGCTGCCTCAGAAGGTCCCTGACAGCTCTGGTCTCCAAAGGGAAATACCCCCAAGAGAACCAGGTGGGGGCGCTGTTGCCTATGGCGGACTCACTCAGACCTACATCTCATCACTTTCATCTTAAGTCGCTGAGCCTGCCAGGATTCAAACAGGGAGAAAGAGACCCTCCTTCTCAGTGGGAGGAGAGTCCAAAACTCGCTGAGAGAGCACCTGGGGCAGGAGGTATTGTTGCTGCAATCTTAGGAAAATACCATTTGCCACAGTCTAGAAATTTTCTCTCTGGAGCGGAAACCATGACTTAAATCTCTTTGAATCTTTTCCAGATCTGTTACATAGTATTTTGAAATAATACACACTCAGCAAGAGTCATTGGTTGATGACCTGGGCTGTGATGGCATTAGTTGCTTGATGACCATCATGGCATAAAGCAATTGGAGTTCAATAGCATTTTACAATGGACAAATCATTCAGTTACAGGCATCATCCAAATGTCATTTAAATATCACGGTGGCCCTGCCAAGTGTGTTGATAGCCTCCTTCACGAGTTCACCGAGACCTCGCAGAGTTTACACAACTTGCCTAATGTCAACACAGCTGACCAAAGGCAGATTTGAATCCTGGATTTGTCCCCACACAGAGTGGCACATGCCCAGTTGAAACAAAGGTGTAAAAAAAAGGCAGGTAAATATGACTCTCCAAATGTTTGTCTTGAAGGTCTTGCCAATCTCTAATCCAACATCTGCAGGCAGTTTCTACTTCCTGCTCTTGCCCCTTTCCAGAAGACTCCATCAGGAGAGGACTCCAAGTTCAGCGTCGAAAGCCAGGCTCCTGGTAACCAAAGATGGTTGGCAAATGGTCTTTGAACAAACTTGTCTCATGAAATGCCGGCTCGGTTTCACAAGTACATAAAATAACAAGGGAATCAAAGACATAAACAAGAACAAGTCTGTAATCGTCACAAAGCTGGGCAGGCAGGGGGGAAGGAAGGCGCTCCCGATGCCTTTTCCCCTCCTGTTTTCTTTGCAAGTGACTCCAGCACTCTGGCCATCTGTTCCTTGTTGTGGGTGGTTAAGTGAAATGGGCTGCCAATACAAATAGCCCCACTTGAGGTTTGTTTGCATAAATTGTTTTGAAAGCTTCATGACGAATTTTCAGGATTACTTGCAGTGGTAGGGACCTCAGTGGAGGCGGAAATATAAATTTAGAGATGCCAGTTGGAATCTATTAATTTGCTCGCAGTCCATCACCCTTGCCGCTCTGCTAGTTAACTGACTGTGTGACCTTGGGTTGGTGAGTTAACCTCTCTGGTCTTTAGTTTCCTCATCTGCTCGATGGGAGGTGATAGGTAGAGTGGTTACCTTACATGATGATGAGTTTGCAGGAAGGCGATGCACACAGCAGGTTTCACATTGGCATGTAGTATGTGCTCAGTAAACAGAATCAACTAGAAACTGCTGACCTGGGAAGAACAGTTCCATTTGGTGCTTAGGGGCACTCAGGTCTGGGGTTGAGTCCTAGGCGGGTGACCTTGGGAAAGGTGCATTTTCTCTGTGAGTCTCAGTTTCAAGATCTGGGGAATGGGGCTAGTGCATGGTCATGAAGACTAGCTGGGGTGCATCTGTAAAGCACAATGCTGAGTCACAGCGGGAACACACACGGGCTCCCACCGCCGTTGTCCTGTATTCGCTGAGGCTGGGCTGCTTCTGAAGGTGTTTACACCCGAGATGGCACCATCCTTCCATCTCTGTGGCTCCTGTCTGTCCTGGTCCTGGGTGTCCTGGCTCTCGGGAGTAGTCTATTCAGAGGGGCTGTTTGGAAAAGAGTGGTGGGAGCTGCCCACTGTGGTGTGCACTTGATGGCCATGACTGGGGCTGGAAGCTTCTGGCATCAGGTGGGATAGCAAGATGGCAGGGAGACAGAGAGGGAGGTGGAGCTAAAGGGGTGAGTAGCTGCCCACGGCCCAGTGTTGCAAACCCTGAATTGGGTATTTGATTCTGCGGTGTGGCTGGCATCTCCAGGAGCAAGTTGAACTCTCTCAGGAAATAACCCATGTGAGGCTGACTACCGGGGAGGGGGGGAGGGAGGAGAGAGTCAGAGACTGGAGGGAGAGAAGAAGCTAAAGCATAAGACTGGAAAGGATGGATATGAAGCTGGCAGGAGCTGAAGAGGCAGAGACATGGCAGGTGAGACAGAGACACGGAGAGACAGAGTCATGGAGAGACAGAGACACAGCAGGTGAGAGAGACATGGAGAGACAGAGACATGGAGAGACAGATATGCAGTGAGGCAGAGACATGGAGAGAGAAACACAGCAGGTGAGAGAGACTTGGAGAGACAGAGACACACAGGTGAGACAGAGACACGGAGAGACAGAGTCATGGAGAGACAGAGACACAGCAGGTGAGACAGAGACATGGAGAGACAGAGACATGGAGAGAGAGACATGCAGGTGAGACAGAGACATGGAGAAAGACACACAGCAGGTGAGAGAGACTTGGAGAGACAGACACACAGGTGAGACAGACACAGAGAGACAGAATCATGGAGAGACAGAGACACAGCAGGTGAGGGAGACATGGAGAGCAGGTGAGACAGAGACGTGGAGAGACAGAGACACGGAGAGACAGACATGCAGGTGAGACAGAGACAAGGAGAGACACACAGCAGGTGAGAGAGACATGGAGAGACAGAGACACGCAGGTGAGACAGAGACACGGAGAGACAGAGACATCTCTCCAAGAAGAGAAGGTGGTACAGAGAGTAAAACAGGGTCATGGAGAGACAGGCTAGGAGAGATAGGAAGAGACCCAGTGGTGGAGGAGAGAAGGTGGTACAGAGAGTAAAACAGGGCCATGGAGAGACAGGCTAGGAGAGATAGGAAGAGACCCAGAGGTGGAGGGAGGAGGTGGGGGCCAGAGGCCTAAGGCCACAGGGAATGGGGTACAGAGCATTGTGCAGAGTCCCATCCGTGTACCCAGGGGTCGTCAGCAGCGGTGGCTGTTCCTGGGCACAGCTGCCCATCGGGCCCCAGCCCGGCACCCTGGCAGAACCTTGACGGCTCTCCAGGCTCTGACCAGCTTCTTTCATCTTCCAGTCCGCAGCCCGTGTCGTAATGCGGACCAGGAGCCACCCAGATGGCAGAGGGCCGGAGCCCGTGGCTGAGCCTGTCGAAGCCATCCTGCCGATGACAGTTAAATTGTCGGGGTCTCTGTTCCTCATTTCCATGCCAGATGCATGCGTCCTCTGCCGACCTCCCCCAAATGAAAGCCAGCTGCCCCCTTCCCATCCATCGCACGCTCGCTCCGCTTCAGACGGCCTCGCCACTTTCAACTCCAACCTGCCGGCCGCCTTGACAGGTTGGCGCGCCTAATGATATTTTATTGTGTGATTTCACCAAACGCTCGAGGTTTTCACTTATTTTAAGCTAATGGACGAAATCTGGACCCATTTGCTGAAACAAGCTCCACTGACACATAAATCAGGGCTGCAGGTAAGATATTAGGTTTCTGTTGCGTCCAGCACACAGGCTGGGCTCGAACGTGGTCAGGATGGCCATTGGCTCTGGCTCAGGCCTGCCTGGAAATTGCTTTCCTACCGGGAGGGGTGCACGGGGGCTTACTGGGTTCGGTGGCTTCCTGGGATGGGGGGTGTTAGTAGTGGCATCTTCCCTGAGGAGTGAGTACCCCTCAGCTTTGCGAGGCGGCTGACTCTGAACGTGAACCTTCACATCCGGGGCAGCTGGAGAGCAGGGACTCTGTGCCAGTCACAGCGCCTTCTGTGTGGCGCAAGCTCTGGGATGTTTGCAGAGGTCCCACGTGGAGGAGAGTGCAGGAATGTAGCTCTGATGCACAGTGTGGGTCCCACGATGCAGAGTGATCTGGTCCAAAATGCCAATAGCTCTGCTCACAAGAAATCCTGGGTGAGATGGGGAGGAGTGGTGTGGTGACTGGTGTGGTGGCATGGGGTCCCCAAAGCTGGCTGGCTAAGTCCAGTTGCACAGGTTGTGTACTGACCAACTCTAGCGGAAGCCAGTCACATCGCCTCGGATGAAAGCAGGTCCCCTCGTGTTGTATGATGCTGTAGTCCTGCAGGTAGAGGGAAAAGGGGGAAAGGAGAAGGGGAAACTCAAAGGCAAGATATTAGTTGTCGCATAACAGCGCTCGCATCTGTCACTTGCCCCCTGGGGCCCAGGTGGTACAGAAAGTGCCAGGAAACATACAAGGAGTTGTCCTTTAACATTAGAATTCTTGTTCACTTTCGGTGACCGGGAAATGCTGAGAAGGGGAAAGAAGAGAAGAGTTGACTTGAATCGTGCTTGAGGCACTCATGACAATAGCTGTCCAGCAGTAGAGGGCAGGAGGCATGTGCTGGCTGGATGCAGGCGGGTGACCTGGCTCCACCCTGGTATCACCTGAGAGCCTGATGTGCAGGGAGAAGTTCACTGCACAGAGAATCATTTGTGCTGGGCCCTGACCCTTGCCAGCCACATCCTGCTTGCCAGTCTTGCCAGCTTTAAAATGAACATTACCCCGTTTTGTTAAGTGTGAAGGTTCTACAGGTAAAGGTGTGAGCGTTGCATGTAAAGCGGTGAGCCCTGGCATGTTTTATTTCCTACTAAAATATATTTCATTTGGTCAGTTGTTGAAAGGACTGTAAAAGCAGATCCCAGAGTCACCTTCTTGCTGAGGACCCCAACTCTGTTCCCTAGTAAGTGGGTGACCTTTGCCCAAATAATCAAGCCCTTTGGGCCTCAGTTTCTGAATCTCTCTATCAGCGATGATAATAGTACTACCTTGGAGAGCTAGTGTGAAATTTACACAAAATATACACTTTTCATGCACAAAAAGTGTCTATGAGTTTTCACTGGCAAAAAGTAAATGCTCAATAAAACATCCAGCATCCTGATCAGGCTTACTATTTTCTTTCAGGGTCTTGTGCTTTCATTTGTGGGAGGTGGCTCTTAAGGCCAATCGGTCAGTTCTGTCTGAAAGATACTCAGTAGATCAGACACAGGAACTCATCCGGACGCAGCCTGATGAAGGTCACTCCTTCCTCTGTTGTGTTTATCTCCCCATCATCAAGGTCTCTTGTCTGAGCATTTGCCCAGTGTTGGGGGCCTTTGGGGATTCATGTTGCACTGAGAGGGACCCATGAGAAATGAACTGCTCTTCCATTTCTGCAGCTGGCACTTGGGGTGCAGGCCCGGGATTCGATCTGTTCCGAGTGGAAACAGCCACTGGCGGTGGAGGAGACGGGAGGCCTTAGCATGCCAGAGGGAAATGTTTTTGGTCATGCCCAATATGTACAACAAACTCAAAAAAGGGGAAAATGCTAATTTGGACAAAGTGACTTTAATATGTGTCTTTCGAAGGAACCTGGAATAACTTAGGGGAGGGAGATGACAAATACATGTTTCCGGAAAATATTAGTTAAAGCTGCGATGCTTGATGTCAGCATTCCTGGTGCTCCCTGCGGAGAAGCCAGGCACCCCTGGCCACGTGTATGTCCGAACATGATGGATACAGGTGGTGATGGACTGGCAGGTTATGGGCTGAAGATCTGTGGGTTGTGTTTATTGCCACAATGTTTATTTCATCAGTCTATTCCATTGGAGTGGCTAGAGTACAAATCAACTGACAAAAACCATTTTTTCCCTTTGGGGATGAAACACTTGAATGTGTTGCTCAAAGGGTGTGGGCTCCTAAACCCGGAGATGGAACCGCCTCTCGGTAAGGTTCATCTTACTCAAGGCCATTTTACTTGCTGTATCTCATTTAAATAAGCACAAAGCAAGCTCCCCTCCCTCAAGTTGGGTTCCCTTTTGACGGAGGATCTTGTTTGTTTTCTGTTGGCAAGATGACGCCAACTTCACCCCCAGGAAACTTGGGGGTCAACTTTCCTCCAGATAGGCCAGATGGGGCCCCATTGTGGGGCCATGACTTTATATTGCCACTGGGTGTCGCTGTGCCACTGAGCTGGGCTACAGAGAGCATTTATCTGGCTGTTAAAAAACCTGGCTTCTTAAGGAAAACAGTGAACTTGACAGTTGGGTTAACTACTCAGACAGGCCTTAATTATAATGCAAACCTTGTCAAAAAAGATGGTGTTTACTGTTGGAGGCATCTTACATGACGAACTTTCACATGCTGGGAGACATTTTAGATCCAGTTTCAAACCAAAGAAAAAGAGAAAGAAGAAAAGAAAAGCAAGAAAGAAGCCAAATGAAAGTTCTCCGGGTCTTAATCCCCCAAATTGTGACATTCTGATCTGCTATGTGGTTGTGTGGTGGGATGATGAATGCCAGCATGGATTTCTTCTTTCTGTCTTTTTTTTTTCTTTCTTTTTTTTGGGGGGGGGAGGAGGAGGAGTGTTCTGACAGCTTTTTTTTAACCCCTCTTGCAAGAACCACACACAAAAAAATGTTTTTCAAATGAACACAGGCAAGGATGTGTCACTCCGTGATGGATTGCTCACTCTGGTTCAGCTTTTGATAATTAAGTTCTACTCTTCACAGACCAAGGCTATTCTGCCAAATCCCAAATACCCTGGAAAATGTAAAATTAGAACCTTATGAGAAAAAAGATTAAAAGAACTAAGTATATATGTATGTAGTTTGGCTAAGTGGTGATTGGGGTGGGGTGGGGTGGAGAGAGGGGACATGATTTGATAACTGCCTACTAAGCTGCATGAGGACATGTGGTGAGGAGGAAGGGCCTAGGGCCTAGGCTCTGCCCCAGTGGGATGGGGCTGAACTAAGAGTAAGTAGATGAACTAAAAAAAAATGGAGGACACTTAGGGCAAACGTCACTGTAATAATCCTGATCGATGAAGGCTCACGTTTCGAGGGGGAGAAAGCATTAGGTATGCCAACTCTGGAGACTTCATGAGTCTACCTGAAGCATAGCTTGGTAGCACCTCAGAGACAAACAGACTCCCCCGGCCCACTGGGCTGGGGCAGATTTATCTTCTCGCACCCAGGACCTTGAATTTCCACACCACTGATTACAACTTGCTAACTGGAGTTCTCAACTCCTAAAGACTGGTTCTCAGGCATGAGCTGGGCAAACGATGTGGCTCTTTCAGAAGTCACCATGAACTCCGGGCTGAGGTCAGTGGGGGCCTGTGTAGCCCATGCGGTAGCCTCCCACACTCGTCAGCCTGGAGGCCGCCATCTTGTTTGATGCATTTGTGGTTCACTCACTGTGGTCGGTCTGTGCCTGGTGGAAAATCCAGCCCTGAATCCAGCCCGCCGTCCTTTCACCATGGATCAACACCACCGACCACAACAAGCACCAGGAATTGCTGAGTGATTTATTAGAAGAGACTGCAAAAGATACTTTAAAAGCAAATTCCCTTACCCCCCTGTCATAGACCAAGGAGGGGAGAAGAAGCCAACTACCCATGTGGCCATTACATTCTTGGCAGAGAGCTCCTCGGAGTTGGCTCACTCCAGTGGGCAGGAGCTGGGTTTCACAAACCATTCCTATCTTGAGGACTCCTGGCGTTCATTTGATCGCCCTGAAAGCTGGATCCTTATCTGCCTCGGTAATTTATCTCTTTGGAAGGCGAAAACAGGGGCAAAGAGAGATGCAATTGATAAATACACTATTCTGCAGTATACAATTAGCCTCAGTTAAGTGCTAAGGCTCTACCCACCGGGGGCTGTCTTTTTGCTGCGAAACTGATCTTTCAAATTGCCCCAACTGGATTTCCCACTCTCCCCACCCCTTTCTGCCTGGGGGAGAAGCTCAAGGAACCCCGGTGGGAAATTTCTCAAGTCTGGGGAGAAGATGAGGCTAAGAGAGGATGGTCTGGGCAGGTCTGACTGGTCTTTCCTCTTTGCCAAGAAGCTCTTGGGCTCCATTTCGGACTGTTTTTTTCAAGCCTGGCCTTAGGGCAGCCTGGTTGACCCCGGTGTAAGGGGAGCAAGATAACTAAACCTGCTTTCTGTCACAAGTCCCTCTTCTCTGAGCAAGCTCGGTGGGAACCCAGAGATAAAAAATGGGAACTGACTTCTTCCATGGGGCAGCAAAACAACCAGGAGGAAAAGAAGTCTTCCTGCCCCTTCTGTCCCCCCCGATAAGCCTAATTGGTGGGGTCAGTCTGCTGTGTGTTGATTACACCTCCCCTTGAAGGCCCAGGATGGTCACATGGGCTAAGGCCTGCGCATGCGCCCTGCTCCCACCACCGTTTGGAGGCCGTTTCTACCTTAGCTTTATAAACTGGGTCAAAGGTGGGAAGCGTTCATTCCTCTCTGGGTCCTCGGGTTAGCCTCCTAGGAACTTAGTTCTTAGCCGCTCCCTTTGAGCAGGATAGATGTCTTCTTAGGATTCCGAAAGAACTGACAGCACAGAGTTTATGATTTAATTAAACTCAGACCACAGATGCTGTGTAGGGCTGGGGAGCAGGCGGGGCACCGGCTCTCTGGGCTGAGATCTGAAAACAGAGGATTGGGGCCGGCCAGGCACGCCTCCGTTTGCAGTCAAAGAGCAGCGTGAAAGAGACTGGGCGCCACTTATCACCTCAGAGGTGGAGGTGGTAATAGCACTTACCTAAGAAAGGGCTGTGGCCACCAAAAGCTTAGAACAATGCAGGTTTCAAAAGAAATGCTTAATGCAAAAGCAAAAGAGGGGTAGGTGGGAGGGGTAGGTGGGGGGAGAGGGATGGGCACAGGAGATTGGGATGGCAGTTCATGGGTGACAGGGTGGTGGGAGAACTTTGGGGTATACACCCATGTAATATAGATGTAATCAATAAAAGTAAAGTTAAAAGAAAGTCATGCACCTAACAAGAATGAGGAAGCTATTTTGCACCGTCATCCCGGTACCTCCTCAAACCCGGGTCACAGTGTTGATCAACACACTATGATGACGAGGGCTGGGGTACGAAGACCCTCCTGCCCTGCTGTGGGGTAATTCTGAAAGCAAGATGGCAGCACTGGGTCAGGATGAGGCTACGGGTAAACCCAAACTTTAGGGACTTTGACCCTGTGAACATAGGCCCGGAGAATTCTCACACAAGTCCCTAGCAAAGGCCTATATAGGGGAATTATGTTTCCAGTGGTGGAGAATTGGAGATATCCTGCAGTTCATCCTTGGGGAAATGGAGACACCAGGCAAGCACACAGCATGGTGTTCCATCGAAAGAGCGAGAAATATGAAGAGACACGGAGTGGGACACCATTCATGCAAATTAATAGACGGAGGTACAAAGTGCACATTGTTAAGGACATGTATTGTCGTCACAAGGGCATGCATTGGAAGGGCTGCTATAGGAGGTGGAAATGGAGGCCAGTGAGAATGACCAGATAACTCAATCAGTATGATGAACGTTTTCTCATCCAGGTTCACCATGGTTGTTTGGTGAGCTGAAGCTAAAATGAATAGGTCTCCTACGCTGGATGTCAGAAAGTGGATGTCATCCCTCCTACATGCTGCTAAAATAAACAACTTATACACGCAGGCCATATATAGTCATTCATGTGGATCTATAGCTTCTATGCACTAGGTGGAAGTGGAATAGATATAGTGGTATAGCATATGGAATAGATACAGTGGTATAGCATAGTTGAAGGAAACAGAAACTTTTGTCCAGGGACAAGAGCTTTTTATTCTGGGATAATTGACATTCACAGAAAAGTCAGATAGTACAGGAAGTGCCTGCAGTCCCCTACAGTTCAAATCTGATGTAACTACATCCTATTTGTCACAACTCAAATGCCTCCTCAGATGTCATCATTGATGAAACTCCAGGGTTGATGAAAAACTCAGTTTCCCCAGCAATGGAGGTCCACATCGGGCTTATGCTCAGTCTCCATCCATCAATGTCTGGTCTCCCCGTTTTGCAGGACTGGGCAGTTGGGAGGTGGGCTGGTAGCTGTTTTGCAGCCTGCTGTCTGTGGAACAGCTCTGATGTGTTCTCAGGAATCTGTGATTTGGGGAAGGATGTTGTAGAGGTTAGAAAGCCCTTCTTATGACGTCATATCCGGGGCATCAGAACTCAACACTGCTCACGGTATGACGTAAATACCACGTAGATACCACTTGGAGTGGTATCTACCCGTTCTCACCACTGGAAAGTGAGCCTTTTCCCCTTTTCTTACTCTGCTCTTTGGGAAGGAATCGCTAAGTCTGGTTCATGCTCAACAGAAGGAGCGTTAAGCTCTGCTTCCTGGATGGGAAAGTTTTCTAATATTTCCTCTAAGAGTTTTATAGTTTTAGTTCTAACCCTCAAGCCTGTGACCGATTTTGAGTTCATTTTTGTGGGTGGTGTAGGAAAGGGGTATCATGTCATCTTTTGGACTGTCGTAATCCAAAATGCCACTACCGTTGTCAGAAAACACTACCTTTTCCTGATTAAATTGCCTCGGTACTCCATGTATTTCCCAAATAGCAAAAACAAGTCTTTTGATGCCCCTAAAGTGTATCCACTGGGGAGCTGTGAAGTCAAGCTTAATACCAAGTTGTATGTGTTTCAGGGTTCTCAAATGCCATTCCCCGCTTAGCAAAGTTTTAACATATCTCCACACCACTTTTCCTGCTGTTTATGTTTTTCTTTAAGTTGACTTCCTAGGTTTCAGCTGAACAGTAAAAAGATACTTGCTTTTACTATCATGATATCTGCAAAATCTCAGTTTTGGTAGCGGTTAAGGGCTTGTTTCTGGAGCCAGACTACCTGGCTCGGAGTCCTGGCTCCAGTACTGATTTATTAGCTGTGTGACCTTGAGTGAGTGACTTGACCTCTCTGTGCCTCTGTTCCTCATTTATCAAATGAATGAATTGGAGTATCTTCTGTGTAGAGCTGTGAGGATTAAAAATTTGGTGTATGCAAAGTCTTTGCACAGTGCCTGGGATACAGTAGACACTGAATAAACACTAGCTATTATTATAACTCCAGTAATTTTTTTCCAGTGTGTTTTATAATAGACACAAAATACTGAAACAAACAAGCAAAGTGTGCGCCACCCCAGCTGTTCGGTGTCTCCCAAACCCACACATTTTACATTTTAGAAAATGTTGCCAAATAGTCATGATTACTCAAAAAAAAAAAAAAAAGTGGTCTCGCTCTGTGTTCCTTTGTCTGTGTCTGTGTCTCTGTCTTTCTGTCTCTCTCTGTGTCTCTCTCTGTCACTTTGCTCACTCTTTCTCCAGCAAAAGCAGCAGGAAATCCCAAGAAAGAGATAAAGTAACTGATAATGGCTTTGGGAAGATAGGAGAGGGCATCCGAGGGTGTGTTTGTTTCTGGATTACCGTGACAGAGCACTAAGGAAAAGCAGACTGTTTATTCTGTGTGATGCCCTCTTCCCAAGAGGCCGGGAAATGCAAGGGCCCAGTCTTGGGACTCCATGAGCCTCTTCAGTCCCCATCTTTTAAGCTGGCTGCGGCCATTGCTGAGGGCCTCCTGCTCCAGGGTGGAGTCTCTCTTTCCCCTTCCTGGGGTGGTGGTACCGGTTGGGAGGGTTGGGGGGGTGGGACTAGCTGCTTAATCTGGTCCGGCCACAGAGAGAGCTCTGCTCGTGGGGGAAGGGTGAGCTCTGCTGCGCCCAGTCACCTTCCCGTGGCTCCTGGGAAGACTTGGGTGTTGTGACTTGTGGGCCGCTCAACTAGACACAAGGGTTCCGATTGAAGTGCAAAGCTGCAGGTTTATCACTGGGCACCAGGGTCCCCAAGCCAGCTCGGCAAGAGAGACCCCGAGCAGTCACAGATGACACAAAAGATGTCACCGATGACAACCTTTTCTAGGGCAAAACCACCACTGCCCCCTATTGTGAAGCAAGCAAGCAGGTGTAGAACATGTTCCCATAACTTCCAGTAATGCTGACATCCATCATCTATCAGGAGGGCAATGCTGGCCCCCATCATCTATCAGGTGGACAAGATGGTTGTCAGGAACAACCAGGAACAAGGGGAGGTAGACACAGGATGTCGGACCAGCCAGCCGTGGTGGGTCCTTCCCACCGAGGGCAGGGAGAGGACAGTGACTTCCACCTGGAAGTTTTAAGCAAAAATGGAGTCACTTTGGTTTGTCTGCTCCCAACAGGCTGTTCCACCCACTGCCTGTGAACCCTTATTATTATCTTCATAATAACATCCCTTCATCCATCTTTAACCACTGGGCACTTGATTGTGACATCATAAAAGGATCATGACGTAAATTGATAGTTTACATTTATTGCTGTTTAAATGATGAGGGAGGAGAAAGCTTCTAAAATATTTAAGCAACTCTTTTCCCTTGAATGCTGTGACTAGGAGACTCATCCGCAGTGTGTGCCCTCCCCCTAAACTTGAGGTATAGGTCTTGGAGCCCATTTTGGTCCTGTGGTCCTCTCTGTAGGCTCCAGGATGCTGCGAAATGTGGCCTCATCCATCGCTGCTATGTCACAAACCAGCTACAACATTATTTAGTT
>PVHY01027453.1:0-16216 GCA_004024945.1 Uropsilus gracilis
AAAAAAAAAAAAAAAAAAAAAAAAAGCTTGAAAAGTTCACCCCCTACTAGATAACATGAAGGTCAACCTCAGCTTTCCCTGGACTGTGATTCCTCATTCCAACCTGACAAACAAGCAACCCCCCGGCCAACCTTCTTCAAGCTTCAACCTTCCTCTTAAAAAGAGAGCAACTACTAGAAAACTGTGGTCTAGAATAGATTCTTCTGTGGCGGTGAAACAAAATGGAAGGAAGAAAGACAGAGAAAGGAAGAGTAGTGTTAGTTAAGGAGAGGAAGACAACTTTTATTGGAAAATCCTCAGGATTCTATGAGTTTGAAGGTCTTTTTTTTTTTTAACTGACCTGTCACTTCCCTGTATTTGTCATTGTTTCCCACTGCACACGTGCTTGCAGCACATGGGAAGTGGGAGGGGTTGGAATGTCCTCCAAATTCCCTTGACACCCAGCTCCCACCTTTATCCTCTAGAAAAATGTGTTGTGTTTTAACTTTTCAGGAGGTGACAGATTTTTAAGACTCTCAAAAAGCTTATAGATCCTTGTTCCTGAAAATTGTCAACACTGCTATGATTTTTACATGCAGTTTCAGGTCCCAAATTCAGTACGAGCCCCTTTGGGGATCTGTGAACCCCAGGTTAGGAAAGCCTGCTCTTATGTGGGCTGCTTGCAATATATTTGCAAAGTCTCGTGGGGTTTTTATGGAACCTCTAAGTGTCCCAGTTTCCAAACTGCTATTATTTGGTGAGACGGGATCAGAAAAAGGCTGCATGCCCTAAGGTGGGGGCACAGATGTGGGCTTCATTGCAAGGTTTTTTGAGGTGAACAAAGGCAGAATGGGACTTGTGAGCAGAGACCAGCTGAGGACCAAGCATCCCTCCTGACAGTGTGATTTCCAAGTTTCTGTCGTAGAATGTTGGGTCCACACATCTGTTTCTTGAAATGAAAAGTTGCTCTCCTCTCTGAAAGTATCTCCTAGTTCCTGTTCCTCCTTCCACCCACTCAATGGGGCAGTTTTTATTTCATCTTCAGATCCTGTGTGAAGACACCTTTTCCTGGGGTTCAGCCCCCTGTTGAAGTTTCCTACTCAGCCTGATCAGCACCATGAGTCCCCAAATGAACCAGTCAAAAGTCAGGGTTGGTTTTTCCCATCCATGCAAAATGTCCTTCTGAATTTAAAAGCTCAGTGTTCACTTACTAATTATGAACAAGGGTGTCCGGTTGGCCCAATGGCATCTATCTTCTGACTTAGCTTACATCCAACATGTGCCACAGAAGAAGTGAAAAGGTAATAGTTGGGGAGTGGATCTGGGGAAACCAGCAGGTCGGCAGTGAAAGTCCAGGCTGCTAGGCTATGGTGTCCCATTTTGTACCAGGCAAGAGAGGTAAATTCTCCAAATGCCAGGATGTTGGGCAATATTTCAAAGAATGAAAGTCATTGCTATTACATTCCTTCCTCTACCCCCACCCTGAACTCTATGTCCCATCCTTTTCCTCTGTGATGTACAATACAAATGAGTCATTGTTTGCTACAGACTTAGCCTGCTGGGTTCAGTTCTATCTCAGCTTTCTAGGACCCTGAACCTAGATGGAAGGTATTTTTACAGTCTGTGTAAAGGTGGAACCACTTTGAAGATTGGGAAGGAGATTACACATTCATATTCCTTCACTTGATTATTTTACTCTGCGATTTAAAAAATTAGATTACCCAAAACTGATGTATGGAATTCTAGTTAGGTGGAGATATGAAAGAATATAAAGATGTACTAGAATATTGGACTATGGGAAAAATAAAAAAAAAGAATGAGGATTAGATTTTTCTTTTAAAGATCTTGTTGTCCAGTAGAAGATGTGAGATGCGTAAGTAAATCATTGGCTGTGTACATATGGTTCATTCATATGTTTACAGGAGCTTTGTAACTGCTTGTTACATAACAAGTGACAAGGTACTGGGCATTGAAGGTTGGGTGAGAGTTGGAGAGATGAGGATGAGGACAAGACATTCAAGGAAGAAGAAATAGCATGAAAAGGTGAATGGGCTGGGGATGGGGGTGGGGGGCACTCTGCGCATCCTGGCTAACGTGGCACCAGAGGGTACAGGGGTTACTAAGCCCAGGCCCTCACTCTCTTCTGGTGGGCAGGCTGAATCCTTTGGGGGGGGGTGGATAGAGGTGTGGCATTTAACCCCCTCTTTGGACTACTCCCACTCCAATCAGTCCTCATCAGGAACAAGAACTTGTTAAATAATCCAACAGAAGAAATAGATGAGAGTGATTTGAGCAAGAACCTGGAAACACATATCCCCTGGGTAGGACCCAGAAAGACCTTGGCTAAGGAACACAGGACTATGAGACCAGCCATGGAGACGACAATTGGAATTGCCCCAATACCATCATTCTCGGGGTGGCAAAGGAGATAAAATTGTGGCTTGGAGAGGCCTACAGCAGAAGTGTGGCATACCCCCCTCTGGACAGAGGGAGGGGGGCCACAGAAATAAGGCAGAGGCCTGACAGTTAAGCAGCTGTCCGTGAACAAGGAGATGAACCAGACCAACCTTCAATTGACATATTTCTCTTCCAGGGAATTTTTTCAAGAAATGACAGTATGGAAGTGACATAAAGAATGGAGGAAATGGTACTATCAGACTCTAAATGGGCTTGGATGGGCTGCCCGGTGCAAACCAAGACTGGAAATATAAGAGCTGCGGTCTCCAGCGCCCCTGTAACACTGAACCTCACCCAGGAAAAGGACATTGCTCCAGAGGGGGTGAAAAAGACTTAAGGGCTAATGGACCAACAAACAGTAAAGACAAAGGAGAGTAAGTGACCAGAGAGAGGGTGGCGGTCATCCCCAAGGAGACCAACAACCAAGCAGGGAGGAACGACTGTGTATAATACTAAAAGTAAACAATAAAATAAATAAATAAATACATTTAGTAAAAAGGAAAAAAAGAAATAGCATGAAAAGACTCAGAGGCAGTCATGGTGGGCATCCTGCAGAAAAAGAGTTCTTTTTGTCAAGAACATAGACAGTGAAGCCGGGCACGGTGGCTTGTGCCTGTAAGCTTCAGCCTATGAAGCGGCGGGGGCTAGGGATCGTGGTTCGAGTCCTGCCTGGGGCCCGTAGCGAGACCTAGTTCCAAAAACTAGCTGGGCGTGGTGGCGCGCACTGTAATCCCAGCTACCTGGGAAGCTGAGGCTGGGGATTGCTTGAGTCTGTGGTACCCCGGGCAACATGAGCCTGTGGTTCCACGGGCAAAAATAGTGAGATCTAGTTTCAAAAAAAAAAAGAACATAGACAATGAAGGTACAGAGAGAGATGGTTGGAAAACTAGGATAAGCTGGCCAGTGGAGGATCCTGAACATCAGGCTTAAGAGAAGTTGGGATTTTTGAGAGTGCAATAATGAGCAGATTAGTTCATGATAATCATAGCTGTATCTTATAAAGATTAACTTGGTAGTTCTCTGGAGAAATAATAATAGAAGGGTTGGATTGTGGCAGTGGGAGGTTTATGCAAAGGAGGAATCTTCATTGGGACCTTTTTCCACCAAGCTACTTGTGGTCAACTAAGTTGAAAGTGATCTTGACCTCTGTTTTTATTCTAGTCACTGTCTGGAGTAGTGAAATTGTTTGGACCAGTTTTAAGTCAGATAAACCTAGGCTTGAGTTACAGCTTTGCCACAAACTAGCTTCTCAGAGTTGTAGCCATCTTGTGTAAAATGGTGATAATTATACCCAGATTTTTAATAAAGATTAAATGACAGAAAGTTTACTAAAACCCTTTCTAGCACAGAGGCAAAGAATAAGCAATGAATAAATGGTTGACATGATAATCATCATCATATGATTCAGGTTATAGATAGATATGTGTGCATCAAACTAGAATCATCTCCATTATTAGATTATAACCTGCCAAAGGTCAGGAGATCAGTTTTTGTGTCTGCGCTGTCAGTTCTTACAGAACTTTTTATACCAAGTAGGTAACCTGTAAATATGAAAGAAATAGATAGTAGTTGAAAGATTAGCATATAAGTGATACTTTCACTGAACTTCAGTGAATCTGTCTCCATAAATGAGGATGACTATTTTCTTGCTCGAAGAGAATTTTCTTACTCCCTGTTCCTGAATGTACAACCATACTTGGCAATTTGTTGAAAAATCCTGAGCATGCCTGGAGGCTGGTAGATTTGGGAGGGTTTTTCCCAGTTCTAAACAATATTGGGGACTGACTGATCCTGAGAAGCATTCATCTGATGCCACTAAGGCTTCCAAACCTGGTTCTGAAGGGCCTATAGCCACAGTGTAAAGAGATATTCTTTTTTTTCTTTCAGTTTTGAGATATAATTGATGTACAGCATATGTTAAGGTGAGCAGCATAATGATTACCACAGTTAGTAACCATCTATCACTTCACATGGCAACAAGAAAAGGGTTTTTCCCCTTGTGATGAGAGCTGTTAGGATTTACTCTCTGAGCAGTTTCCAAATCTACCACACAGCAGCATTAACTATAGTCATTATGTTGTACATTATACCCCTAGGACATCTTAAATCCAAAAATTTGTACCTTTTGATCCCCTTCATCCAATTACCCTAACCTCTGGTAAGCACAAGTTTTATTTTTTTTAAAGAGTTTTTCAACTTGTTTTTAGATTATACATACAAGTAAGATTAAGCTATCTTTGTCTTTGTTTCATCTGATTAATTACTGTCTTTTACTTTTATAGATTCTCCCAACACCCACCCCCAGTGCCTTGCCTTCGGACTCAAATATTTGGGGGAAATGTCACTATGTTTCTAATTTTCAAAACAATGGAATAGGTGATCAGGAAACTTAGGCAGGTAAAACCGGTGGGAAGGCTTTGTGAAAGTGTGGGATTGAGGTGGCTCACCATAGATTTGGGTAAATGCCAGAAGAACAAAGCAAACCAAAGAAGAATCTTACTAGAGCCTAGAAGGAGCTGTGGGTTCAGGAGTGGCAGACTTGGGCACATGGACTCACCACATGGACACACTCACCACATGGACACACTGAGGATAGATACTATTGCACCAGTGTGCCCAGAGTTCGGACTCTGAGTGTGGGGCCCTGAGCAGACTGTGAGCCCCGTGACAGAAACCATCAGCTGCTCAAAAGATCCTTGCCAAAATCCCAGTCAGCAAGGCCAAGTCCTGTCTGTCCTCCAGTTCCTTTTTCACACCTTATGCCAGACAGGAGGCCTGAGGGTGTGAAGACTGGCCACAGGGACAGGCCAGTTGCTAAGCCAGGAAGCTACTGTCCAAAGATCAAGGCTCAGCCAACCTTTCAGAGGACTGCAGGAGCTCTCCACAGCTTACTTTGATCCCTGGGCTGACATATTGCCCTCTTGGTAGAGTAGTGACTGTATCACCTGAGGGGATGACATCTTTCAATGAGGTATCAAGGTGTAATTTCTCCCTCCCCCTGTTTTGTGTGTTCCCTGAGGATTCTGTCTCCCCCTCCCAGAGGGTTGGAGCCAGGTTTTCATCCTCTGTATCTCCTCATAGTGTCATGTATGTGAATGTTCCTCACACAACGGATGTTCTTCCTGACCCCCTAACTGTTAATATTTCCTCATTTTACAGACAAGGAAAAAAAATCACAGTAATGTTTCAAAAACACATGCCAGTCCCCACCCTACACATTCTATACACATTAATTCATTTACTCCTCACTTGAACCCTATAAGGTAGGTACTGTTATTAAGGAACTTGCTCAAGTTACACAGCTAGTAACCTGAGATTGGCACCTAGGCAGTGTGGGGAATCAGCCACTAAATGAGATTTTCTGCATGGCAGTAGTATCAGTCTGATGACAGGGGACCTGGAACATAACCCAAGAATCGTGCCTTCCAGGTCCATCCATGCAATGAGCCTGCTCAAGACTTCACTAATGGTCTAGGTGCTGAAAATGAGAACCTTCCATCCCTGCTGCCCTTAAAGCCATTGCTCTGTTCCTGTCTTCAGATAACTCCAAGAGAGCAGAGTGAAGGAAACTGTTTCTGATTCCTTCCTTAGAGTTCTGAGAATGTTTGGGAACTCTTTTCTTTTCCATTTTAAAGAAAATGGTAAACACCTGAAAATAGTTTTAGAAAGAAAGTGACTCTTTAGTCATAATTATAGTCAGAGAGGGTCATGGCTTTCTATAAGTAGAAAAGCAAGTTCTAAATATATCCTGCAAAAGCGCAAATCCCCAAGGAGCACAGCCTCCTATCCCATTCCCTCACTAAGAGGGGGTTATTTAGCCCAGGGCAGTAGACTCCCTTCCCAGTGGCCAGTTCAGTCTGGCTTCCCACAGGATAGGCAGCTTGGACCTGTCAACTACCCCAGTGAGTGAGGCAGAAGGACAGGAGGGGAGGGGGCAACTTTCTGTCAGCCTGATGAAGACAAGGGGTTGCTTCTTAAATGTGTGCAAGGATCAAAGGTGCATTTAAAAATGTTTTATAAAAAAAAAAAAACACCTTTAACTATTGAGTAGGAAAGAGTTAATCCCTGGGAACTTGGAAGGGAAGGAGAGACAAAGTGCAGAGGGGTTAGTTGGGGGAGGTCTCAGCTTCAGTAACAGTCTTGGGACCCTCGGAAGTGCCAGCTCATTTTCTGTTTCTAAACTGATGCCAGGCACTTGAGTACTGTCCTCAACCTAGCAATTTGGAGACTGCAGTGGGTATCTATATAACAGAACAGGATGCTCTCTGGACAAAAATTCTCAAAGAAAACCAAAACGGAAGACTGGCCCCCACGCCCCCACTGGACATTCTCTAATGACCCTTGGGGAATGTTCCGGACGTGTATGGGCATCTGTGAATTTACTCACCTGAGAGTTGCCACTACCTACTGATCCCTGGGATAAGAAATGGAAAATGCAAAGATTCTCCTGTGTTGTGCTTGTGTGTTGCTTTTAAATCACAACAATTCATAATCTCTCCTCTTGTTCCTCACCACATTTTCAGTCAGGTGGAAAAAGAAAGGTAAAGGAAGTACCCACTCAAACACAAGATAGTCAGGAAATTTTCTCTGCAACTCCTGAAAGGGTAGAATTGGGTCTGAGCAGAGCGGAACTCCAGATTTTTGCAGCACCCATTAGGGGAGAGTTTATTGTATGCCCTTTAAAATTAAAGGAGGCTTTTTACCACTTCAGAATTATCCCAGAAAGGCATGCAGATGACAAGAGAGCTAGAAAGCCCAAACTATTTGGTAAAATGCTCAAGTTTGGGAAATTCCAACTGAAATAGCAATTTAGGAGGGGAAGTTTAGCTGGGAATTGGCTGCAGAATTGCTCAAAGATAAAAGGTATGTCGGGCCTGAGAAGGAGGATGAAGTTTGCACTCAGGCTGGGGCTATAGAACAGGCTTCAGAAAAGTCCAGAGTCCAGTATGCTGGGGTTTAAAGTTTTAACCAGTTCCAGGCTGAGTACAGCAGTGAGGAGAATCAGAGATTCCATTTAGTAAAAGCAGACAGGAAAACAAATCTCTTTTCTTTGTTTGTCCTGGTTGAAAACCAAACATGGTAGCCATCTGAAGAAATTCCAGTGTCGGGAGTGTTCAGGCAGGGAAGGGAGGATAAAAATGCAGCCAGCCTCTGACCATAGGGGAATTCAGCCTGATGGTTCCTCACATGCCTTTCTCCAGCATTGCACTCTGGAATGCTCATGGGATGTCCTGACCTCTGCCCTGATCCTGGCCCACAGGATACTTACTATTCACCCTCTATTTTCCTGTACCCACCCCCACCCCCACTCCAAATGTGAACTGCTAAGTTTCACCATTCCTGAGTAAGACTGAGCAGCTTGAACCACTTGTGTGTGTCACAGGTATTTTTCAGCTGGTTTGGGAAAGCACTGAATGAGAGAAGTGCTAGATTCTAACAGGCTTAGCATGGAAAAGTCGGGAGAAGGCTTTAAAGGTCAAGTGCAATGTCCCAGTTTTCACGTACCTTCTCAACATAGACAAATTCCAGTTGGTCCACTAATAGCTTTAGAAAACTTGACCTTTTGTAAAAATGAGGAAACTAAAATTACAGCCCTTCCTGTAACTTGGAAGCTTTGGAAACATGGCACCACAGTGAGGCAATCTGGGGAGAGCGCCAAACCAAACCGAACCAAGCATGGAAACTCCATGCCATTTACCAAAAGGTTAGTGGGACGGGTTGAACTTGGGCAAGATCTCATAGGATCTTAGATCCAGAGCATTTTCAAACAGGGAATTTCAATAAGAAGCCTTGTCTGGTTTGGGGGTAAAGCCAAGCACAATGCCTTGGTCTGGTATTGAACTGGGACAATAATTCACTACTTTTCTTTTCATGGAAGTCCTATGAGAACTTGATCAATTCCTCTTCTCTAGTCATCTATCATACATCCCTTCCTTAACCAGCCTACCCAAAATAGCATCCTCCCCTCCATTTAAAACATTTAATCATATTATTTGAGAACTTTTAAGAGTGTCCTACTATGCACTAAATTAAGTTCACATTCCTTTGCCTGTGGTTTAAAGCTCCTACATAATTTAGCTTAAATCCACCTATCCTCTAGTGCTCTCTCACACACACCCTCTGATCCAGCCAGGCTAGCCTTTTCACTGTCCCCAGATAGCTTACTCATTTCTGTCTTTGTGTCTAAATATTCAGTATTCTTCACCTTCAACCTTAAATCTGAATTAACTCTTCTTTAATAATGCCCCAAAGAACTCACCTTTGAAAATTTCGCAAATGATTTCAATTTTCATCTCTTTCATCTCCAAGTAATTATCAAGTCATTTCATGTATACACTTTGGCTCCCTTAATACACTGTACAACACCAATAATATATATTTTATGTTATAGTGCCCCACATAAATAACTGTTGATTAGTGGGCAACAACAAGCGCTGGTGTGGATGTGGAAAGGAACACTTCTACACTGCTGGTAGGAATGCGAACCAGTCCAGCCGCAATGGACAGCTGTGTGGAGGACCTTAATATGACTAAAAAAAAAATTGAACTACCTTTTGATTCAGCAATTCCATTTCTGGGAATCTACCCAAAGGATACAAAAACACTAATTCAAAAGGATACCTGTACTCATATGTTTATTGCAGCACTATTTACAATAGCCATGATATGGAAACAACACAAATGCCCCAAAACAGGTGAATGGAATAGGAAGCTGTGTATATTTACATAATGAAATACTATTCAACAATCAAAAAAGACAAATTTGATGTATTTGTGATAACATGGATGGACCTAGAATGAACCATGCTAGTGGAAATAGCCAGAAAGAAAAAGAGAAATACTGGATGATCTCGCCTATATGCGGCACAGGGAAAATAAACAAAAAGATAAGAAAAAGTTAAAATTGACAAACTGACAGCAAAACTAAAGCATAAAGCAAGGGAAGGAGGGTGATAGCGTGGGAGGGATAAGCAAAGATATTAAAAAGATGATTCACGAATGACAAGGTAGTGGGAGAACCTCAGGGTTTACAATGATGTAAAAAGTACATACATGTGCAATCAATTTAAAAAATAATAATAAATAAAAATTAAAAAAAAATTTGATTGCTTATAATTCTTCTGAAAGTTAAAGGTTAGACACAGCACAATATCAATCTTTCCCTCATTTGGGATTTGAAGACAATAGTACTAATATGCATATTTGGGTACTATAAATTTGATACCATAAGAGAATATGTAAAGAAAACTTGCACCTAAGATAGGAAGGGGATGGATTCAAGATAAAAGAAAACTAAACTAAACACTGACAATTTGAATGCTCATCTGAAAATTGACTTCTCCAGAATGTTGCAGTCTCCCTAGCATTCAAGTCCAGGACATCATACATTCAGTACCTTTGTATTTAAGACTTTTCCCTACTTGTTCTTCATCTCTTTGATGAAATATATAGAAAAGGGGTTGGAAGAAACCACACATAACCTAAAATGGAACAAAGCAGACACGTAGATCCATGCAACAGAGAAACTGGAAATAAAAAATTAAAAAAAATATATATATACATACACTCATGTATTATATGTGTATGTGTATAGGACTATTTTTAACAAGAAAACATTTTTGAGGGTGCCAAGGCCATTTAAAGGAAAAAGAATAGTTTTTTCAACAAACAATGCTGGAAAAACTAGATAGTTCAATTTGCAAAGCAAGTAGACTGTTACCTTATACCATGTACAAAAATTAACCCTAAATAGATCAAGATATGAATTCAAGAGCTAAACTACGAAACCCTTAGAAGAAAATATACAGAATCGTTTTCATGAATTTGGATCTGGCAGTGATTTCTAGGATATGACCAAGAACACAGACATGAAAGAAAAAAAATAGGTAACTTGGACTTTAGAAAAACTAAAAACCTTTGTTCTCAATTTGAAAAAGTACACTTTCAAGACAGTGAAAAGACAACCCACAGAATGAAATAAAATATCTGCAAATCATTACCTGATAAGGGGTTAATATCCACATTATATAAGGAACTCCAACAACTTAAAGAAAAAAGCAACACTCCAAACTACCGTATTAAAAAAAATGGATAAATTACTTGAATAAACATTTCTCCAAAGGAGATAAATGGCCAGTAAGCACATAAAAAGATATTCTGTATTATTAGTCAAAGCCACAAGATACCACTTCTTACCCATCAGGATGACTATTAAAGATATGGAAAAAAGTGCTGCTGGAATGATCCAGCAATTCCACTCCTAAGTATATACCCAAAGGAATTGAAAGCAGGAACTCAGCTATCTGTACACAGTACTCATGGCAACATTGTTTGCAATAGCCAAAAGCTGAAGCCAACCCACAGTCCATCAACTGATGACTGGATAACCAAAATGTGGTCTTCCTTCCAAAGGAAGGAAATTCTGATACATGCTACAACATAAACAAATCTTGGAAAACTTTATGCTAAATGAAATAAATCAGACACAAAATGATAAATATTGTGTGATTGCATTTATCTGAGATACTTAGAAAAGATAAATTCATAGAGGCAGAAAGTAAAATTGTGGTTACTAGAAGCTGGGTGTAAGGGGAAGTGGGGAGTTACTGTTTAGTGGAAACAGAAATTTCTGTTTGGGATGATGATAAATTTCTGGAAATAGTGGAGGGGGTTGCACAATATTATGAATATACTTAATATCATTGAATTGTATACTTAAACATGCTGAAAATGGCAAACTTTGTGTTTTGGGTATTTTACCACAATTGTAAAGAAAAGAGAACCTGAACCCAATTATGAGCAATCAGTCAAATTCAAATTGTGGGCCTTTCTCCAGAATGACTGACCTTCCCTCTTCAAAAATGTCAGGAACAGAGAGGACAAAAAAAGGGAGTAGATGCTGTTACAGATTAAAAAAGACTTAAGAGACAAACGCACTGAGTAATCACTGATTATATTTTAAGTAAAAAAAGAGAAAGGTTCTAAAGGGCATTGTGTGGACAGTTGGGAAAAGTGAATATGAACTGTACAGCAATGATAACTTTCTTCATAGTGAAAATGATATTGGGATGCTAGTAATAAGCAGGAGAATACCCTTTTTAGTGATATATGTTGACATGTTTGCATATGATGTTTGCAACGTATTTTCAAGTTGGGGGAGGGATATGTATCTATAGAAAGAGATAAAGTAAATATAGCAAAATTGATGAATGCAAGTAAAGAATTAAAGATATTCATTGTACTAAGCATGCTGCTTTTCTATATTGGAAAACTAAAAGAAGAAGAAAATGGAATAGTCATTTGCTTCCCAGATGGCCAGAGAAACACTTTCTGTGAATCTGTGAGCAAAATGTTGATCTCTTTGCCACATGCAGTCATCCTATTTTACTGAACTCACTCCCAAGGTTACCAGAAGAGCTGCCATGGATTATTTAGGAGGTGAGAATAGATGCTTGTCAACAACGACTGCTGGTTGGGCCCTCCATTCCTTTCAGGGCTTGCTCCTCTGCTCACGCACATGCTATCCATGTCACCCACCGCAACCACTTTGGGATTTACTGCATCGTGTTCTCGTGTGTATCAGGTTGTACGTTCCCAAGGCAGGGCCACATCTCACATTTCTTGTTTCTCTCCCTCCTCCAATACCCCAAGCCCCATGCTCTAACTAAATACATAATTAAGTGCCTGGTACGTATTTTTCTATAATTTGATTGTTCACTATCCTATCAGTATGGAAATATAAGTGGTCAAAGATGGGGTCAAAATGTTTACCCCCTCTCAGGAATTAAAAGGGTGCTGGGTAGGGCCTTACAGAAGGAATGTCAAGTGTGGGATTTGACACAATCTAATTCTCTGTGGCAACCAGGTGTTACTGATTTAGTGATTAGTGCTTAGGTGGGGTAAAGGAAATACATCCTTGGCAAAAGCTTCTGAATACCTAAGCACAGAATGTCCCCAGCTCAGCCCTATGGAGCAACTCCTCTCACAACCTTGTGAATTCTTCCCAGGGGAGCAGAGTCAAACCAAGGATCGAGGACCTCAAAAAAAGGGAGTTCTTTTTGGCTCCTTGAACAGAGTCAACTGTGCATTGTGGGACCTGCAACCCTCTCTATTCAAGGAGAACTACAGGAGCCTCCAGTGGAAGATGGAGGTGAGCAGGTTTCTCTGCAGTGCTTTAGGAGGAAGGTGCTGCCCAAAGCTGAGCAAGCTGCAGGAGAACATGTAGGCCTGCTACATTCCACCTCTGGCTGAGACAGCAGTGAGCTGCTGTGTTGCAGCTTGTTAAGGGAGTGTAGACTTGTCCTTCTTGTCTTGAGTAATTTTTCAATGAAGTTAGAAGACCTTATGGGTAAATTTCCTCTCTGTCCCAACAAGGGCTTCTAGGAGGAAACTCCATTTGTTATATAGAATGTGTTGTTACGTTATAGTAAATCCCTACTATTGGCACTTTGTGTTAAATTCAATTTCTTTTTTTCTTGATCTCTGATTATTTCATCTAAGTTCTGGATTCCTCCACAAAATCACAAAGTTCTTGGGAAACCAAGAACTTTAACTACTTTACCACCTCTGCTTCTTCCCACACCCTGTACTGTATAGAACAAACACTGGATATACAATAAATACATATGGGAATGATGTATACCCACATTATGCAATACTACGTAGCAGTTTAAATGATCACATTATAGGAGGTAGATTTACATATTCTGACATGATATCGAGAAATTTCCAATTGATATTATGGGTCAAAAATAAAACAAAAGCAACTAGGCACTAGTCCTTTATGTAAAAAAGGACCAGAATATGTAGCAAGAGGTTAGTCCATCTGTTTTTTTTTTTTTAGTCCATCTGTTTTTCTTCCTCATATATACCCCTAGTCCTCATATATCCTTAAGATAAGTGTTATAGCTAGAGCTGTAGAACTCAGCCGTTTCCTTTTCAAAAGGAATTTTTTTACTAATTATTTGTTGTTTACATATTTATGTATATATATTTATATAAAGTAGAAGGAATGTTAATGTTAAATAATTAGTATGGGTAAAGCAGTTAGCTTAGAACTTGCTACAATAGTCACACTTATACAGGGCAGTAGTGCTTTACATGGATTAGGTCACTTAACCCTTATAATAGTCCTACAAGAAAATAGGACAAAGAAAGGTTAAATAATTTGCTTTAGTTTAAATAGCATGACAAGAAAGTAGCAGACCCATGACTCTAGCCCAAGAAGTCTAGCTTCTAGAACCTGTATTCTTTTTTTTTCATTGATTACGTATATTTTTTCTTACATTGTTGTATACCCCAAAGTTCTCCCACCACGTCACCTGAGAGCCTATATTCCTAACCATTATGCTGAAGTTGTTCAGTGAAGATGCCCTTTCCCCTGCCCTTATCTTCTCTTTTGAGTTTCTACATCTCTGATGTGACTTGATGATGCCATTCCAAATACTGCATGAGAATTTAGTGAAAAGGAGAAAGAAAATCCTGTTCCCCACCTACCTCTGTATCTCCTCATCTGTGTATTTAAAAGTTTGAGGTACCGATAAAGAGCTACTGATGTCTTATTAAAATGATGTGTGGGTTACTGAGAGTATTTGCCATAACTTTGGTCACATGACACACAGGGCTCCTGCAGGTGGGCAAGTGACTCCCCAGGACCAGTTTTAACCCTTCCTGTAGATCATTTCCAGTAGTGCCTCTGCTTAACAGACAAGACTGTCTGTTAAGGGGTGATGATACACACCTGATGGAGGTGTGTGCCGCAGGCAGTAACTGATAACTTTTTGAGAAACTTTCAGAGAGTTTCTAGGGCTCTGATTCTGGTCTCAAGGCCTCAAGGCATGGTAATCGATTAAAGCGACCTAGAAGAGAATTAGAAGTTTTGCCTCAGTCTCAGGTCCCTGAATGGCGTGTTGGAGACTGCCCATGTTTAGTGCTGTTTCAGATTAAATCAGCATGCTTCAAATTTGCCAGGCCTGTTGTCACAGCCATATGTATCCTCAGTTCACACATGGAATGTTTGTTCTTTGGCAGCCAAATGCACTTGGAACTGGCAGTGATGATCTCATAAAGCAGGAAAGCTGAGCAGTTAGTCAGATGATTACCACATTACTGAATTGGGGGAGTTGAGCATCACTTAATGAAAATATCTGGGCATTGCGGAATCAGGGACTTCTAAGTTTGGGGTTGGGGGCTTAGGATCCATCGTATCCAAAGTATTTTACTAATGTGAGAATTAAAGGGTCTTTTTTTTAATTAAAAAAATTCATTTTATTGATTTGTCACATTTGTGCATTAATTGATCCCTCCTCCCCCCTCCGGATCCCCCCTCCAGTCACTCCATCTCGCATTTTTCTGCGATTTGTTGGTTGGTTAAGTTGATGTTCAGTTGTTCGTTGTTTGGCCTGTTGGTCTCTTCCAATATCTGGTAAATTTTTTTTTTTTTTGCATTAAAGGGTCTTTTAAAAGGACTTTTTTAAATCAGGGTTTTTGGCCTGATAACGGTTACAGTGTAGTTCTTCTGACACAATGCCTCTTGAAGGAGCAGCAGGTGGGCTGTTCAGACTTCTCATTGTCTCCACCAGTTATCAACTACAGTCAATTAATGACAGGTGCATGTAACTTTTAGCCCTCCTCCCCCTTTAATGATATTTTTAAGTGTCCTGTTTGTATTGTGTTTACTCATATGTAAAAGGAGACTCTTCCCCATCCACTCCCGCTATGATTTCAAAGCTCCAAACTTCTACCAATTCAGTACTAGATGAATAGAGGATGTAAGTTAGAAATGGAACTAAGACATCTTCATTTATTGTGAGCATTCCCCATGTCTAAGGATCTTAAGGTATGGCTCTCCCAGGTGTTTCTTAGGTGTTTCTCTTGTGTAATTGTGTTTATAATCTGCTTGCACCACTTTTGCTTGCATTACTTTTAAATCATAAAAACTAGCCATTGCCATTGTAGGGTTAGTGGGTTTGGTCACACTTTTTCCTTTACTAGCCTGTATAACCACTACCTCTAGTGCTGCATCTTCCCCATGACTGTGAGGCCCAGTGAGTGTGCACATGTGTAAGTGTACACACCTGCGTCTAGGAGAGAGGGGCTAAAGGGGCACAGATAAGCACAGGAGAGCATGTGCAGGAGCATGAGCAAGCCGGAGAGAAAATCAGAGAGAGCAAGCCCAGCCAGAGTGTGAAGATTCCTGAGGGGTTGGAGAGCTTGCCTGCCTCCAAGGCCTTCCTCTGCAACCTCCACCCTCACTCCCCAAGCCTGGTGTGTTTGTACAACTACTTAAACCGAAAAAGAACCTACGCAGATTGGCAAGCCTGAGGCTTACAATTGGCGATGAGGACTGGTTATATTACACCTTACTTAATGTCTCATCAAAACAAAAATCCTGTTTCCACGTGTATAATGTTCTCTGATATTCAAAGCCACCACCTCTCAAAGAGACCTACCCAAGAAGGGGTTATTCGGGGGACATGGAAAGTGTCCATTTTTCAGGGACAAGTAGACAAGGACTTGGAAGATTTTTGTCATGGGAGAGCACTGAAATGTGATTGCTCTGATTTGCTCCTCCCTTTCTCTAGGTTGAGGGTGTTTATGCGGGATTTGCAGGCTAGTTCCCCTGGGAAGGCTTTAGGCTGAGGTAAAGCAGCAGGGTGAGGGGGTGGAAAGGGGTATGGGGATGGGAGGAGTGTGCCCCAAGCCAGGATGCTTCTCGGGGAAGTCGGGAAAGAATTCCAGATCACTAGCTCTGATTAGATCCGTGTGCTAAGGAAACAGG
>PVHY01027454.1:0-16234 GCA_004024945.1 Uropsilus gracilis
AAAAGAAAAAAAACCCAAAACTTGCATGTGTGAGATTAGGGGAGCTCCTCAATTTCATGAAAACTCAAAGACCTGGCACTGATTTGAAAGTAAGAATACATAGGGGTGGTTCCCTTTTTCAGTAGCTCCTGGTCTCGTAGCAGAAGACGGCAGTAAAATTTCAGGCTTGGCTTTGTGTCCCAAACCACTGTGTCCTTAGGTTCCTTTCCTGTCTAGCTCCCTTTCCACTGTATACACTAGAAATCATGTCCACTCATGGTTTTCAATGCCGTTATCCTAGACCTAATTTGTTCCACTTGGATGTCCCATAGGGCCAGCATCCTGTCCTAAACAGAACTTCTATTCATCTCCAGCTCAGACCAGCTTTTCAGCAGTTGGCAACTAGATTCCCTCAAGATTATCCTTGACTTTGTCTCACACTTATTTCAAATCTCACAAATTTCACCTTTTACTTCTTGAATCTATTAATTTCTACTTATTCTTTCAGCCTTTATATTGGGACCTACTTAGCAACAAATCACTGTTAAGGCCACCCTGTAGATGAACTGGTTGGTCCTGAGAAGGGTACTTCCTTGAGACAAAGTAGCACAGCAAGTACCCAGTCACACAGGCATTGCATAGATTAGCAACAGCTGTACCTAAGTGTGTTCACTTGGTTAAAAATGGAGAAACCATTTTTCCTATCCTTTTGCAGTTGATACAATTTACCATGGCATTTTGCCCTCTGCCAGTTTAGCCCAGCTACCTTCTGTTCCCCAGCCACTCCTCCCTCATTTGTAGAAAAGCACTGTGAAGGGCTGCTTCCTTGTCCAAACTGTTACCACCTACCTTCCTAATGAATGCTAGGATGAAAGATGGTCATAACTGCCTAGATTGGATAGCTAGAGTTAGGGCCTGTTGTAATTACAGCTATTCTGAGAATGGGTCATGTCCTAGTGAATTACATTTCATTCCCAGCATTTATCACCTCCTGTAACTCAGCTTATATATTTTGGTCTTGTTACGTTGTATGGAGTAGTTTCAAGCTCATGGACACAAGTGTTCCCTAGCCTCAGCCTCCCAGGAGCTGGGATTACAGGTGCACCTGATTTCATACTTTGTAATTGCTTGGTTTAAGCCAGTTTCTTCCTTACTTGGGTGAATGTTCCTCTACCTTACTAGCAAGTTATCTCCAAGTTCCACCTATCCAAGTGAAATTTAACTTTGTACCCTTACCCTCCCTCTTCACCCAAATGTCTATGCCTCTAGCCAGACAGGTATAAAAGTAGTCCTTGAGACTCACATTTAGGCTTCTTAAACCAAGGGTAAAGTTGAGCCACACCAAATGTTACACATTCTGTTTGTTATAAGCATGTGCCAGTGGCTACTGTCTATACTTTAGATCTTATGCTCAAGAAAAGGATGGATTTAAGTCTGGGCACAGAGCCACACAAACCGCTACCCTTGTAGAGCAAGCTTTTGTAAACTTGTAACATCATCATTGTAATTGTTGAGATAAATTTCATTTGTGGATTGTCTTACAAAATTTAAAACTGACCTTTACCAGTCTAAATACTTAAAAGTAATATGTAACATGTGGTTAAGTTACATAATAGTTCTAGAATAAGCTATGTCAAGTAATTTTTTCAAGTTGTAGTAAAATTACTTTTGAAGACATTATAACCTCCTCCATGTTATACTCCACTTTGATTTTTTTTATGCCCTTAATCTTGAAACAATTGAAAACATTAGTGGTAGAAGAGTAAGGAGCTGCTGTAGTACAGCAATTTTGACATCAATTTTGGCTATCATATGGACCAAAAAGGCAATGCTGGACAAACAAGATGGAACCTTTTACTTTGGTAGTACCAGGGACAGGATCTACTCATCACTAAACGCCTACCTAAGTCAAGGCTGAAATGAACCGAAGTGTTTTCTTTACCCATGAGTAGGGATACAATTGTTGAGAACTAAAGGTACTAAATGCACATAGGGTATTCTTAGTATTCATAGATCATCCTCGTTGCTGAAACTTTTAAAGAATAGACACAGTTAAGGTAGAACCTAGCATTTTATTTAGATCTTCATTAAACTGTTGGAATTGAGAACCAGACATACGTAATAAAACCTCCAAAAATAGATCCTGAAAGGCACTTTCTGCTTAGGGCAAGCAGTCATGGAATAAGCATGTAAACAAGCTGGCTTCTCTGTACCACACCAGCCAAGTCAGCTTTCTCCATGCCAGCTGCACCAGCTCTGCCCTCCCTTCTGTTAACACCAGCCAGACCCCCTGTAGGTCTAACCCAAGGTTTTTCTGTAGGACACCTTGGCCTACCTGGGAATGCTGGAAACATGTTAAAGGAATCATGGTGTTGAGGAAAAAAAAATCTTTTAAAAGCTGCCATCTGAGGTGATAGCTTCTCTGTACTTACGCCATACCCCAGAATACAATAAATAAGCAATTAGAAAATGTTCAAGTATGAAGGGATTTCCTCCTCCCCGCCAAAAGCACTGCTCTCTGAAGGAAGCTGGTTTCTCTGTAGCTACACCAGCTGTTCAGAAAGCTCAATGGACCTGGTTTTGAAAATAAAACAAAGTTAAAACCCTGGGAGGAGTTATTGTGCAGTGTGGAGTACTCAGTCTTTCTTATAAAGAAAAAAAAAAGTTAACTGGTACCAAAGTGTGCAACCTACAGACCCTCAGGTACTTCCCCTGTGACTTCTCTGTATGACATCACAAGGGTGCCAAGTGCCTGTTTTTCTAGAGCTAGAAGTTGGTGGTTTGGCTAGTGCTGAAACCATGCATAGGATTGGTTTACTAAATAAAACCCTTATTACGTACGTCCTCCAAAAGACAGCTGAAAAGTGGAGAGATTCTGATTTGGTGCTATTTAAGAGATGGCAATTAAGAGCATAAGCACCAGAGAGATGGTGTAATGGTAACTGCCTTTTTTTTTTTTTTTTTTAAATGTCAGGCTAGAGCTCCAATTGGAACTTGCGTTACATGCAAGACTGATTGGATAGGGAACACTCCCTGACAGAAGAGCTACATAATTAGAAATGGATCAAGTTATAGGGAGGATAAGGGAAGGCTTCACATTCATAATAGAGCTGAAGACATTACAAATTCATGCTGACAGGGCTATGGCATTGCCAGACAGAAGCTATAATGGAACTACAAGTACGTGCACAAGACATTTTCAGCATTTGGTGGGAAAGTCAATGCAACTAGGATTTTAGAGGGTTGGGTGTAGGGCACAAAGGTTCAATTTCAAAGCATTATTAACTACAGTGTTGTTGGTTTGTTTCTAGGCAGTTACATGGATCACCTATGCTCACTAAATTCATTATAATGGTGAACAAAACACCTAGGGACAGCATAGCAAGCCCAACTTACAGTCCCCCACACAAGCTAAAATTCATGTCATTGACTAGAGTGACTGCAACTGATCAGGAGCTGAAAAGAGGACAGGAAAATTTAGGAAGAAGGGCCCTTTCCCTCAGAGCTTGAAGGCTTCTCTGTAGCCTACGCCAACAAGTCTGGGGAAAAAAGGCTAACACTTTCAATATTTAAGTTTTTTGGGCACTTCCCATGGGAAGCTGTCCCTACCAAAGTGGCCATAGGCTGCAGTCCTCTGATAAATTGGCTTCTTCAGATCCAGATCCCTGGAATATACAAGTCCGTAACTTAATATGTAGCATTAAATTAAAACAAAGCAAAACAATCAGCAAGACTCATTTTCAAGAGTTCTGGCAAATGAGTTCAGTTCTCTGGGATATGCTAGGAAAGAAGTTTGTGGCAAAAATGTTACTTCCTGGTGTCCAAACTCCTTGCAACAGTCCTTATTAGTAACTATAGTTCTTGTTTTTCCGTCCCTGGCTCAACAAATAATGAAAACTTGTCATTATTCTGAGAAATTTCAAATGTCAAAAGCTCATCTGAGATCATGAAATACTTACCAAGGTCCCATGCCCACACCCTGCCATGGTTATTTTCTTTATAACAGCCTTGAACATCCCATTTATCTGTACTAATTTCTTCTTTAAAAAAAAAAAAAATCATACTTAGGTAATATGAGCACAAAGCCCAATATCAAATATTAAGGACTTTCTAGGGTGGTTAGTTAGTGTAAGTCATGGAACACTAAAATTTTAGATTTTTCTTAAGTCTTTGCTGAACATGATTTATGACAAGATAAACACACTCTAGGATATGAGATTTTTCCCACTCGAATCTTCCTTTACTTCCTCAAATCTGAACATCTCATGATACCCACACCCTCATTATTTTTCACTAACAATAGGCTTTACCATCTTTACCTGACAATGACCCCAGGGCGGAGGTCAAAATTCTTCTTCACAATCTCTAATAGCTCTCTCTCACTCTTCTGAGAGGTGCCATAATGGAAAATGGAGATAGACAATGGATGAGAAACTCCAATAGCGTAAGAAACCTAAAAGGATTCAAATGTCAGAAGAGTCAGTGATCAAAAAACACCCACATACTTACATAATACACTGGTATAAAAGACAACTAGAGTACTAAATGCCCTCCCACTTACATTCCTTTAATCACACTAGGTCATATATAAAAAAAGTATATACCTGAACAAGAACCCTTCTGCACAGACCTCCTTTAACAAGGGATTTTGCCACCCAACGAGCAGCATAAGCAGCTGAACGGTCCACCTTGGTATAATCCTTTCCTGAAAAGGCACCTCCTCCATGAGCTCCCCAACCACCGTAAGTGTCCACAATGATTTTCCGGCCAGTCAAACCAGCATCACCCTGAAATCACAGGATTTAAGTCACTTTATGCCTAATCCTTTTTAATAAGCAGGTTTTAGATCAGGTTACTTAAATGCCTATTCTGTATTTCTCAGCAAATATCCTCAGAAGATTCATATATGGAGCTTCAGAAAACCTAGAAAAAAGATGGTAGCAGCAAAATTTTTGCAAGTAACCATCATAGAAGATCCAAAAAAGCATGAAGAATGATTGATTTAAGACCTTACCTGAGGCCCACCAATAACAAATCTCCCACTTGGCTGTAGATGATAGATTGTATCCTCATCAAGATACTTTGCAGGTACAACAGCTTTGATGACCTTCTCCTTTAGGGCATCTCTCATTTCATCAAGACAAACTTCTTCATCATGCTGAACTGATATAACTATTGTGTGGACTCTGATGGGAAGCACAGCACCTCGATCCTGCATATACTGCACAGTCACCTTGAAGGCAACCACAGACCATCAGAACATCTCTGTACTCAACAACTTAAATTCTTGATAAACTATAACACAAGACATGCTATTCTTAAGTGTAATCTACTTTGATTGTCACTTACTTGAGTTTTAGAATCTGGGCGTAACCAAGGCAAAGTGCCATTGCGGCGCAGTTCAGCCAGTTTGGCATTGAGCTTGTGTGCTAAGACAATAGTTAAAGGCATACACTCCTCTGTTTCATCAGTGGCATAACCAAACATCAAACCCTAAAAAAAAAAAAGAAAAATCACCATGTGATCAATCCATATTTTCATACACTGTTAAAAAGAGATGCAAATAGTGTCTACCAAGATACCTGGTCCCCTGCACCAATATCTTCCTCATTCCGGTCCAGATGAACACCTTGAGCGATATCTGGTGACTGTTGCTCCAATGCTACTAGCACATTACAAGTCTTGTAGTCAAACCCTATAAACGAGAGTCAGTGTTTTGTTTAAAAAAAAAAAAAGTCACAGCAATACCCTCTATATAATAATTATTTGGAATTCCAAATATCACTTAAAAAATTAAAATATAGCTAAAATCTAGTACCTTTTAGTGAAGGGAACAGAGCTGGCACAAAAAGGATAGAACTATATAGCCAGTTAGATTAACAGGAATATTCTAGAATGCTAGTAGGGGTTGTAGAAACTTCCTAGAAAAATGAAAAACTTAGAAAAGCTAAGTCACAGAAGACATACCTTTGGAAGAATCATCATATCCAATGTGCTTAATGGTTTCACGAACCACTTTCTGATAATCTACAGCAGCTCTAGATGTAATTTCCCCAGCAAGCAGGATCATTCCAGTTTTAGCAACAGTTTCTGATAAAAGAGAGGGTCCACGCTCAACTCTCACTTTCACAAATCTTTATGTTATCTTTTCAGTTGATAAGCAAGCAGTGATCTGAACCTACCACAAGCCACTTTGGCATCAGGGTCCTGCTGAAGGTGGGCATCAAGGACAGCATCACTGATTTGATCACAAATCTTATCTAGAAGAAAAAAAATTTCCTGGCTCAACTTTTGAAGTTAAAGTATGTCATGCTCTCTTCCTTTTAACTTCACCTGGCATCTGGGAGCACTTTCTTTTAAAAATTGTTGTAAAACTTAATAGACGCCATTGACCTGAAGAATAAATGCTGGCTAGCATGCTGCATGTTACTTGAAAACTTGACACCATGGTCTTAATATAGCTGTACCACAATCTTACCAATTCAGTAGGCCTTAACACCCAGTATGTTTAGTACATTTTAACTCTTGCTATACATACACTTTAAACTTCACAAGGGTGTCAGACCCATCTTTAAAGTACTCCAGATGTTCTGGAAAATTAAGTTCCCAGGCAAAACAATTTCCACGGTTAAAATAACAGGCACTTGTGAAGTGGTTTATCGACAAATCCCAAAGCAAAGTTAGGGAACATTTTGCTTTAAGCATTAACTTTCAAATGAATAGTCCTTACATCTTAGCCCCTGCATTTATTTTTACTTATTTATTTATTTATTTATTTTTTGAGATTAGGTCTCGCTATTTTTGCCCATGAAACCACAGGCTCACATTGCCCGGGGTTCCACGGACTCAAGCAATCCCTAGGCTCAGCTTCCCAGGTAGCTGGGATTACAGGCATGTGCCACCACACCCAGCTATTTTTTGGGACTAGGTCTCGCTGTGTTGCCCCAAGCGGGACTCGAACCGTGATCCCTAGCCCCAGCCGCTTCATAGGCTGAAGCTTACAGGCACGAGCCACCGTGCCCGGCTTTAGCCCCTGCATTTAAAGTTTGCATTATACAAAGCTAACCAACCATTCAAGTTTTTTTTTCCATTAATTTCTTAAAGAAGTCTCAATTTTGCCTATGTTATACAATTATTTACTTCCACAACATGTACCAAATCCTTGTGCACTTGGGAGGTCAGAGAGAACTGAGGCCACGGGGCAAACTAGACTCCTAGATTTTAAGTAACATCAGTTAAATAACAAGAAATAATGTCAAAGAGTTAAACAATGAAAGCAAGAACACCTTACAAACAAAAGGATCGAAACAAAAAAATCTTTTAATTTCATTGCCATTCAAGCACAAGAGCTGTACAGGGAAATGCCCAATGTATTTTGAATTCTAGTTAATTTTCTCTTCACTGTATTGTCAGCTACTAAAAATTGAAAAAGTCCTCAGTTTTCTGAATTTTCTGTAACCATGCAAAAGACAAAGTAACTTGTGTACTGCAATCCAGTTAGATACAATCAAAAACCGATTTTTACCACACCAAAACATGTGGTCTCCACTCATCAGGATCTGGCGTTTGTCCAACTCCAGGCACTAAGTTGCCTACTGGATTTCATCTTAGGCACAGTCGACTCGCTAGAGAGAAATGGATCCTTCAGCCATAGACCAGAGATAAGTATTGCCAACGAGGTCATCCTAAGAGCACCAGCATTCGAACCAGCAAAGCAACGATCTTTACTAGGTGATGCTTTCAGGCTGTACGGAAGGTTCCTTGAAATAGCTTCATTTGTTCACAAGTAAACGGACCCATAATGGCGGATCAGTGGACAAAGCCAAGAAGGAAATGTGTAAAACCTTACCTAACGGTAAGCACCCAAGACTTTAAAAGGAAACCCAACTCAACGGCAGCTTACATTTAATTCATGTTTCCTTATCCTTTTACAGAAAGTCCAAATAAGGATGGCCTTCTCCAACAGGCGCTATATTTAGCAGGAGGCTGTCACCTTGAAGACAAGGCCGTATTCTACTTAAGGGCATGTCCGTCCCCTTTACTAATGGGCAATGGCACAAGCCAGGGCGTTAATGGAAACACAAAACGTCCCGGGGCACTGGCCCTCCACTTCTCCACACTCAGTGCTCGGGCTGCCGGACGGCTCCCCCTGGCCCAGATGCCACATGCGGCGAACACGTGGTTGCGGCTGCAATGCGGGGCGCGCGCTCCCGAGGGCGGGTGGCGAGCACTCGGGGCGGGTCGCCCACTCGAGGTATTTCAGACGGCAGGGCGGAGAGGAGGAAATAGTGCCCTCCCCGGGCAGAACACACGCGGCCGCCGCGGCCGCGGCCCCCGCCCTTGTCGTTTTCTGGAATCTTCCGCATGCAGAGGCGCGCGGCCGGAGCGGAGAGGAAGGGGGAGGGGAGCAGCGGCCACGCGCTGGGCACCGGCGGCGCCACGAGGAAGGCGCGCAGTCGCGGCTCTTCCCATAGCCCGCGGGTGAGGGCAACCAGCGTGGGCACCACCTGCAGGTCCTGGCCGGCCAGGCCAGCGTCCTGCCCCACGCCCCGCCCCTCGCTGCGCTCCCGGCCCCGTCACCTCACCTGGGTGGCCTTCCCCTACAGACTCTGATGTAAAGAGGAACGTGCCCTCCTCGATGAATGCCTCATGGAAGCCGTTGAGCTGCCCGTTCATGGTGGTGGTTGTGACGGTGGCGATGAGTGGCGAGTGGCGTGGAAAAGAAAAGGCAGCGGCCAGGCGGAGACAGCGAAATGCGCAAGCCAAGACTGCGTCCTACTCCCCTTGGGTTGGCGGCGCGGAACGAACGAGGCGGCGGGCGGTGAGGCCCAGTATTTATACATCAGCCGCCGCGCGCGCCCGGCTCGGGTCCCGCCCCTCGGTGCCGCGCGCCAATGCGCCACTCGCGACGGGGGGCGGGCGGGGGAGACCGAAGGGGCGGGGCGGCGAGCGGGGCGCGAGCGGGGCGCGGGCGGAACTACTCCGCGAGGAGGGGGATGAGGCGCACGTTCCACGCCCCCTGTGCAACTGTCTAGCTGTCTTGAACAGTTGTAACCCGGAAACTTGAGTATCATGGGTCGTTTCCCCCTCCCTCGTTCTGCGTGGAGGAAAAGCGACAAGGGGCTTTATGGGCTTGCTCCCCTGTGCTGTGACATGGCACCTCCTTCCCGACCGTTGGCTGGGCTCGGTGGCAGCGAGATCGCGTCCTCCAGCGGTGGCGGAAGGAATCGCCGAGGTTTTGTCCTTGGGCTCTTGCCGAGGGTCTTTCCGGCCGCCCACCGTGAGAGCCCGGGTGGCAGGGAGCCAGTGACCCTGAGCTACACGAAAGTGGCCATCTTGACTGGTCAAGCGTTCTACTCTTCACACCCCGTATTTATCCCCGCCCTGGATGGTGCAGGGAGCTGGGAATTTTGTGGGGTGGCCGCCCCGTTGCCAGTAATTCTTGGGTAATGCTGTGCTAAAAATGGCCGAAAAGCAGATGAAAGAGAATTCTGTCCTTTTAGAAACGGTTACTCCTCGCGGCTTTCTGAGGGGGTCCTTCCCCTTTATTGACCCGCCAGGGGAGGCTGCGCTCGGGCCTCGTCAGCGCCGGCGTGTCCTCTGTCCAGGGAAGGAGGCCGTTGGCCAGGCTGACCTTGTCCTTGCTCATCCTCCCATGTCTTTAAGGTGAAAAAACAAAACAACATCATTTCAATCTTTTGTTCAAGTGACAGTGGAATCGTTTTCTTGGGGGAAAGTCCTATTTAGTCCCTTGCTATTAAACCGAACTCTTGCCAAGGTGATAATGGTGGTTGTCCATGAGCTTTCACTTTAAAATGTCCACCCGCGTTTGTCCCAGTTTTGTCCATTAAAGGAATTATGGAGGAAGAGAAACTTGAGCCAACAAGAAATAGGGAGTCGGAAACGGATTTCGCGGAGTCCGTTTGGAGGGAGCCCCAAGTGGAGAGGGGGCGGGGTCACTTCCCCGGGTCCGGGTGGTGGACTGCACCCGGTTGGTAGGGTTCGCGGCGCGGGGCCCGGAGCATCCGCCTCGGCTTTCCGGTTGTTGTACGGGATCCGCTCGATCCTAGGGCGGCGCGCGGTACCGGGGAAGTGCATGAGCCCCCCAAAGAGCTGCCTGTCGCTCTGAGAATTGAGCAAATTCCGAAGAGCTTTCCTCAGCCACGTGCAAGAGGAAGAGTGCAAGTTTGCCGACTGGAAACAATGGAAGCCCTTGGTCTGTGTTGGGTGCTTTGACAAAGAAGGTGTGGAAGGGGCTCGTCTCGACTTCAAGACCTCCAAGCAGGCAGCAGGAAAAGGTTAAATCACGGAAGACAATATAGTTTATTTTCATTTGTTTTTATCTTCCAAGCTACACTGAAAAATAGCTCTAAGTTAACATTTTCTTGTGTTAGTGTATTTTACCTAGTATATTTTACCTTTTTTGTAAAAAAGCGAAATGCCAATTTATTATCTCACAATGAGTAATAAAATTACCAACTGGAACAAAATGCTTGTGTAGGCTGGTCAATGCATTATCTCGCAGCAGAAAAATCTATATGGAAAGCAGAATGTAATTAGAAGGTTATTTGATTAATATTTGAATAATAGAAGGTTATTTGAGTTAGAACAAGGGGATTAGTTAAATTCAGTGTAGCTCATTAAACCGAGATAACCCTATGCTACCATTTCCACAGTGGTGCTCATCCTACCAGGACGTTAGAATCAGCTGTTCATGCTTGCTTATCTACCTTTTCTTGCTCAAAGCATGTGTGATACATTGGTTAAGAGGAGGGATTTGGGAGTCATGCCTCTGCCACTTATTAACAATGTTGAGCAAACAATTTAACTTCTCTGCACCTCAGTGTCCCAGGTCTGTGAAAGTGGGATAATTGTCCTACTCTCCTAAGATATTTTTTAAGGATTAAGTGAAATCACGCAAGTAATTTTTCACATGTAATAGGTGTTTTAAAAATTCTGTGAAAAATAACGCTGCAGTGGCTTCCAATTGGTGTTAGGGTAAAATTCTTCCATACCCTTAAGGGCCTGAGTATGATTTTAACTTCATTTAGTACCACTGTAGTCTTTCTGTCTTCTACTTTGGATTTCTTTTTAGTAACAGTAAATTTTTATTAATTGATTAAAACAAAGCAGGATTCTTTTTATTGATTTTTATGTATTTCACATGGTCTCTTCCTCCCTTCCATAAACATTTATGAGCACCTCCAACAGGCAAACCCAGGATTGGTACTTTACAGTGCTAGTCTCAGTCTACCCAATGGGGAGAGATGACTGGTTAAAGCCTCACGTTTCCCATCCCAGCTTAGTTGCCACTTCCTGGAACAAGTCTTCACCTATACAGATTTCTTAGTGGCCCTGTGTTTTCCTACACAGCACTTGTGCTGCTTCAAATTCTAGATTTGTTAATTATGTGATGAATGGCTCTTCTCTCAATTATGTTTGTAAATTTCATGACAATAAGAAGATGGCCTGTTTTCTCAGGCTTTGTTGCTGAGTGCCTGACACATAGGAAGTGCTTAAGAGTGAAGAGAGAAGGAGAAAGGGAAGAGGCCTAAAGGAAAGAATGAATAAATACAAGCTATGGTGGAAGAAAATAGAAGAGAAACTGGGGATCATTAAAATCAATGAAAAGAAGTATTGTTTGTTTTAATTGCACTACAATTAATAAAACTGAGAGCTCTTTACTAATAGGGAAGCTCATGCCTTCCGATTCTGCAAGGCAGGAGATTTCTGATTCCATTGATTAGTACCCTACAGGTAAAAATAAGCCAGGGAAGTTGCTGATTTATTTCACATTTAACATTAATAAGATTTGTTGAATGTGAAGTGTTACAAAGCACTGAGAGAAATAACCATTGCTTGAAGACTCCAAATGTCTCAACTGAAGAACATTAAAGTGGCATAGTCCTATGAAAGAAGCGAGGGCAGGATTGGATAAACTTTGAAACTCATATGCACATATATAACATCTCCAGTCTGCTCTATAAAAGAGCAAAAGTGGAGGTGTGGAGGGGTTGAGAAGACAACTAAATTGTGAATCTAAAGAGTAATCTCTATGTGAAACCAGCCCAAGAAGTAAGAAAACTAAGTCAGAAACCTCCAAAATTGTGCCAGCCATTTAGAGCCAAAGCTCAGACATCTCAGATGATCTCACAAGTTATTTTTTTTTTTTTTGAGACAAGGTCTCGCTATTTTTACCCGTGGAACTGCAGACTCACGTTGCCCGGGGTACCATGGATTCAAGCAATCCCCAGCCCCAGCTTCCCAGATAGCTAGGATTACAGGTGTGTACCACCTGCCCAGCTATTTTTTTTGGGGGGGACTAGGTCTTGCTGTATTGCCCTGAGCCCCACCGTGCCCAGCAGATTGATAGACTTTATTACCTAAAAATGAAAAAACGTTAAGTAAAATTCAAAGGTAAACAAACAATAGGAGAAAACATTTGTAACATATTAACAGTTACTACCAATTCATAAGAAAATAACAGTTTAAGCTGGGCGTAGCAGTGCATGCTTGTAATCCAAGCATTGGGAGGCAAGAGGCCAGTGATCACTTGAATTTGCAGGTTCGAGACTACCCTGGGCAACATAGCAAGACCTGGTCTCGAAAAAGCAGCCAGGCATGGTGGCAGGTGCCTGTAATCCCAACTACCAGGGAGGCTGAGCCTGGGGATCACTTGAGTCTGCGAGTTCTGGACTACCCCCGGGCAACACGGGGAGACCTAGTCTCAAAAACAAACAAACAAACAAAAACCAAAAACCAAAAACAAAAGAAAGAAAAGAAAAGAAAATAGCAGTCCTATAAAAACTAGAAAAGAGATTAAGTAATTTATTTAATAGGCATATGAAAAGATACTCAACCCAATTGATTGGGATATGAATTAACTCATTTGTATGGTGAGTTTGGGGAAATAAAGGGGCATAAAGAAAGGTAGGGTAGAAGGAGGAATCCAAATAGTAGGATGCTCTGGTTTTAGTTCCCCGATTACTTAGTATTCCAGTGGAATTCCATGATGTTGACAATGTTTTCTAGAATTTGTAATAGTGCCATTCAGGGGAGTGTGCAGAGTCCAAGCTCTAGGATTTAATTGTTCTCTCAACCTGGTATAGATGGATCTATAGGATTAAGCCAAATCTAATAGGCCAAAGGCTGTGGTCTATTGATCAGCTACTGCCATAGGGACATACTCTCACCAGTTCTATTACTGCTTGGTCCAGTCTCTTGGTTATATCAAGAGCCGTGGCTCCATTCACTTGAATCATTGATATCACTTTGGGGACTGGTAGAGATTGTTTTAGGTATGATATAAATTCACCATCTGCCATCATCAACTTTCATTCATCTCTGTATTATTTAGTGGCCTACCTTTGAACTCCACCTCAATATAGGATGGCACATACCCAGTTGTTGAAACTGGTCTTAGTTTAGATTCAGGATCAAATCTGGCAGTGAATGATAGCCAGATTTGTCCTACCAATACACCTGTTTGCTTTTGCTTCCATCTTTAGCTTTGGCTTCTTGGTATCTGGAACTCCCTAACCTATCTTTTCATCTCTCTTTTCTTTGCTTCCCTCTTCTTCTTCTTCTTTTTTTTTTTTTGTCTCAGTGCATTTGGGTTTACCTCCTACTAACTAGGATCAGATTTGGCCTCAGGATATTTTCATTATAAATTGCTTCCACAGGCTGCCACAGGAAGTTTCCCCTGCCCCCACGTCTCTAGGTAATTGATGTTGGGGCAGAAGCAGGAAGGAATTCCATGTTTGTCTTGTCCAACTCTGCTCTATAGGACACAGCTGTCTCCATAAGGGAAAATGCTGATTTAAAGAGGTGCATGATGGGTAAGAGGGATGGCCCTGTCTTGTCCTCTGATGTTACCTCCACAATGTACAGATTTTCATGCTTTCCAAGGATTTTTTTTTTCTTTTGCCTTACTTTAGTAATTTTCTGCCCTGCAGAATGCTCAGTTCTCCAGAAAGCCTGAGTAGTTGGTATTCTTGTTATCCTATTTAACTGGAAAAGGCAGTCCATGAGGAGAAACAAAGTAATCTTGGGTTAAGAACACCCTGTGTTTACAAGTCTGGCAAAGGATGAGAATACACACACCAGGATGATCAGGATCTACAGAAGATGAGCTCCTCAGCAGCTAAGGAGTCTTAGTCTTTGCCCTTAAAATTGGCCTGAAGTGATGTTACCCTCTGTGCAGTCCCAGAGGACTGGTACCCTTCACAAAGAAGGTGGTCTCAAAGAGTCATCACCTAGTATGTCCTGCTAGAACAATTCTTTCCCTCTGCATAGTTCCCCACATTGTTACTCTGCTCCTCAATTGCTTCTTCTTTTTCCTTGTCTTTCTTCTCTTTGCTTCCTCCTCCAAAAGGGCAAGTTTAATGTTCAGAGGGAGAGAAAAATACTTTCATGGACACAAGCAGGCAAGGACAGCTGTCCTTGAAAGCAACAGGTTTGTCGAGAGGCCTGCATAGTCAGAGGGGGCAGCCTGGGGAAGACAGCTGTCTCTGCTACTTTGCAAAGGAGAAGATTGGTGAAATGAAACACCTGTATGGTGACAGGTGGGCAGAAGGCCTATTGCCTTTGTAGGTTTCTGGCTGAGTTGGAGGCATCAACTCAACTCTTGTAAATTAGGTTAAATGTGGTATGGAGATTGCTTCCCAATCTAAGAACACCAGCTACCCATTAGATCACACATGTTTGATCTAATTGTTCCTTAATGCCATCCAGGAAATAGGATGTATGTAAGGCCGTAGCTATGTGTCCATAGGCTCATGTTGCCTGGGGTACCACAGACTCAAAACAATCCCCAGCCTCAGCTTCCCAGGTAGCTGGGATTACAGGTGAGTGCCACCACACCCAGGTATATTTTTTTGGAACTAGGACTTGCTATGTTGTCCCAGTGGGACTTGAACTGCAATCCCTGGCCCTGGCCACGGTTTCCTAGGCTGCCGCTTACAAGCATGTGCCACCATGTCCGGCCAAGATCTAGTGTCTTTTTTAAAAAAGGGGGGAAAAAACATCAGGAAATTACAGATTGTATTTTTGGGAGTAGTTGAAAAAGCAATTAGATTAAGTCCAGGCAACCCTTCTCCTGCACGAAGGTTCCCATTTGGGACCTTTTTCCCCTACTTTCAACAATTTCCCCCTTTAGATCAAACTCTCAAACTGAGAAACTTGGTTACAATTGAAGGTACTGATGCTACTCCCAGGTGCCACTTCTCAGTTTTCAGTGATCATCTGTGTGACATTCAAAGTCCATTCAAATCACAACTGCACATTGATTTTCTTGATATGGGTCCTTTTTGCTTCTTCTCTAACATTCCAGTCTAGGGAGATCTTTTGCTTGATGATTAGCAGCTGCAAATATGTATTTAAAACTTTTGAGAAAATATAATGTGCAAGGGCGTTATTATCATTATAATTACAACTATAAGCAGAATCATTCCCAATGCTTGGAGCACACTGCAGAGTTAGGGTTATCAAGGCCCAAGCAATCAAAGAAAGACTGCACCAAAGGAGTGACCCTTTTAGGCCACGTGGCTTCCTCAATGATTTGATGTGAGTTTCAGCTTCAATGGAGGTATTAATCCACACGGTGTAGTTTAGAAAACAGACACCTCCTTGCATAACTAAAACATGACCAAGGTCCATAACAACTTTGGCTGGAGAGGCTAAGGATTTGGGGGTGGGGGGGAGCTACTATCGCTATAGCTGCGGATTCTAAATATCACCAAGAGTTAGGAAGTGGTTGCAACTATAGAAATCACTAAAATCTAAGAGCCTGTCAATTATACAGGTGTTTTTATTCTGATTACCCTTGGTTTGTGTCCCTTTCTTTGTATGGAACCAGGTGGCAAGTTTCCTGATCTTGGGGTTTTTTAACCAGAAACAGGGAATGGGTCCTTAAGGTTAGGGAGTATGATACAGAGTTAGGTTTGTTCTGGAGTAACTTTAGTTTTGAAAATATCAGGGAGAAGTACCTGATGCAGGCCGGGCACGGTGGCTCGTGCTTGTAAGCTTCAGCCTATGAAGTGGCCGGGGCTTAGGGATCACGGTTCGAGTCCCGCCTGGGGCCCGTAGCGAGACCTAGTTCCAAAAAAATAGCTGGGCGTGGTGGCGCACGCCTGTCATCCCAGCTACCTGGGAAGCTGAGGCTGGGGATTGCTTGAGTCTGTGGTACCCCGGGCAATGAGAGCCTGCGGTTCCACGGGCAAAAACAGCGAGACCTAGTCTCAAAAAAAAAAAAAAA
>PVHY01027455.1:0-16227 GCA_004024945.1 Uropsilus gracilis
GAGGGAGTCAGTGAGCAGCTGGGTGGGTGGGGGAGTAGCCCCCGAGAGGGGAGCCCTGCAAGAGGGTGGGGCAGCAGGAGGGTCACATCTGTGGGTTTAAATTGCGTGGGGCTGTTAGAGGAGAGATGCTGCCAAGGCAGCCTGCCAGAGAGGGATCCAGGTCCGAGATATGCTCATTTGGAACGGGCATATTCATTCATTCATTCATTCATTCATTCATTCATTCATTCATTCATTCATTCATTCATTCACTCATTCACATATTCACTCATTCATTCATTTGTTCAACAGGTTTTACTGGACTACACAAGTATATTCCAGGAATTTCAGTCCCGAGGCGCTTTCCTTCTTAGGTGCTTGCAAGGGTCCTTGGAAGAGGGGCGGGAGCTGAGCCCTAAGGAGCTCCAGGGTATAGATATCAGGAGGGAGAAACCAGGCATGGAGGCTGAGGAGAGAGGCGGAGGGAAGGGGGAGTAGAGGGGACAGCAGTGAGGGGGTGAGGCCCAGGAGTCTCCTGGGACATTTCCTGTAGGAATAGGGGGCAGGATGTGGAGGGCCCACACCACCCAGACCCAGCCTAAGGGAGAGAAACAGCCATATCCCTGCCCTGAGGTCTTTGGGTGAGGTCTGTCAGGGTGGAGGCACCCTGAGGAGACCTGAGCAGGAAGGAACAGATTCACTTGCCTGGCCAGGAAGATGAACAGCAGGAGCCCGTTCTTTGGGAAGTTCAGGCTCCTGACTTCCCAGACCAATGGAAGGTGCCTGATAGCGGTGGGAGCGTGTGGCCTCTGTTGCTTTGCTGACCGGGTTGCCGGGCCTCAGCGCTCTTGGCTTCAGAGCGGGGAATTCTCTGTACCTGGTTGTCCTGTGCTTCTAGGGGCTTGAGCCCCATCCCACTAGATGCCAGTGGCGCCCCACCCACCCTGATGGGACCCTCAGAAACGTCTCCCGACACTGCATTGTCGCCTGGGGAGCGAAGTTGTCGTGGGTTAGTACCCGGATTGCAGAGAGACAGACAGGGACTCCCTCCCTGGCTGGCCCAGGAGACGGTCACGGGTTTTCTTCACATCGAGTGTGGCAGGGTGTTGGGATTGAAGTAGAGGTTAGATGTGGTCCCCGCAGGCCAGGAGGGACTCTTCCTCCGGAGTGACGGCTAACGTCAGGTGGTTTTCCAGACGCAGAAGCCCTTCCTCGCCCAGAAGATCCAGGAAATCAGTAAAAGAAAGAGAGGCCTTTGTGAAAGGGATGAGGAAATGGCGTTTCTCTCTGGAGGGTGGGCTGACCTGGGTTTCTCTGTCCTTCGTGAGTCTCCCATGGCCTGTCAGCATTGGGGGCTCTGTAGTCCAGGTAGGTGGCTGCTTCCTAGGGCAGCGCTGAGCAGAAGCCCGGGCATCCCAGCCCCCCCGCCCCCCCCCCAGGGCCCTGAGGTTCCATAAAGCCAGTGGCCTGACCCCCGCCGTGTTCCCGTTGCCTGACCCCCGCCGTGTTCCCGTTTATGGCGTCTCGAGCAGCGCGGCTTCGCGGCCGTGTCCCTGGCCATCCTGATCTGGCGCTGGGCTGCAGGCCTCTGCCCTCCGCTAGCCGTGCAGGCACCCCTTTATCCCTTCTGGGGAGAGCTCTGGACCGGGGGGCTCAAGGGCCCTGGGCTAGTGCCCCGGTGGCAGAGCCTCCAAGGGTTACCAACTATAGACACCGCCCAGCAGGCTCTGGGGCCAGGCAGCAGGGCATCAGGGTGGACCCATGGCTCCTTCCTCCCAGGGGTTCAGTATCTCTGGCTTGGCCATAGTTGGCCGTTCAAGGGCTCACACCCCGGGTAGGGCTGCAGCGGGCATGGAACCAGGCCTCAGGGCCTCGGGGCCTCGGGGCCATGGGGCCATGCCTCACTCCCACCTCACAGGCCTCCTAGCCCTCAGTTCTTGCACAGAGAACCCAGCGGGCTGCGTCCGGGTCCCTCACACTTGCCTTTGCTCATCCCGGACCGCGATGTCGAGCCTGCCATACCCCAGAAGCAGCCACCAGCACCTGTCGTTCCACGTTAGAGCCGACAGCCACCTGGTCTGGCTCCCTTGGCCACGCCAGCCCTGTGCACCTGCCGCCGGCTCAGCCAGCCCACCAGACCACAGCTGACCAGCTCCGGCTCACGGTTGGGGCCACCGGGTTGGGCTCTTGGGGCGCAGCCAGCACCGCCTCAGACTCGGAGGAGCCTGCAAGACGGGGCTCTCTCCCGGGTGACCTGGTCAGATGGGCTGAGGCCCCTCCAGCCGAGGCTTGCAGGGGGCGAGCCGGCCTGCCCGCATGCCCGCCCGCTTTTGATTTCATTTCCTGCCTTTCTGCTGACAGCTTCAAAGAGGAGCGCAGTCGCGGCAGAGGCAGGCGGCTGAGATGCAGCCACCGGCCTGATAAGAAGCACAACCAGTGATTCCCTCGCCCTCCCCTTTAGGTAGCAAGCAAGCTCCAAGTTGCTCCTGTCAACCCCCAGGACTGGGCTTTGGGAAAGAAAGGAGATTGTTCCGGGGAACCAGTGAAAGGCTGTGGTGTCTGCAGCGAGTGAGCTTCGCTCGGGGCCGCTTGGCGGCTGCTGCAGGACAAAGGCATCCGGAGTTCTGGGAGACAGACATCTGGCCGGGGGGCTCGGCGAGGAGGAAGAGGCATGATTTCCCTCAGGACTGCAGCGTTTCCTCTGCCCTCCATGACTTTCCCAGGCCGCCCCTCGGTGGGGGAGTGGGAAAGGGGCCCCCTGAGCCCCACCGGGCCCTGGGCAGCTTGGACAGCCAGTCGGTGTCCACACGGCCTTGTTATCTGGTGGACGGGAGTGTTTAGACTCATGTGGCGGTTGGAGAGGCCAGCGGCTCCAAGCACTCGTCTCAGCCAACCTCGGTGTGACCTGCCCCGGATCCAGGCTGCGGGGGCTGAGGCGCAGTCCATGCATGCAGGGGAGGGGGGCAGGGGGTCGGAATGCTGCGGGAGCCCTCCCATCCTCCCCATCCCCTGCTCCCCGCCCCGGGACTGTCGGGAGTGGGGTCGCCTGGCCTCCCCCAGGCATTCCGGAGTCAGATAGGAGCGGAGCTTCTGGAATCACGGGACTTGGGTTCAAATCCCAGGTCCTCCCGTTTTCAAGTCGGTGGCCTGTATCCAAGCTCGCCGCCCTCTGGCTCGGCGACGCTGATAGTGCCTGCCTTGTCGTTCTGCAGAGGGTTACGTAAGCTCCTCCGTGTTAGGCCCCTCAGCACAGCTTGATAAAGGGGAACTGTTCTGCCTCATGTTGAGGCCTCGGCCTCCCACGGTGGTCTGTGGGGAGGGAATGCAGAGAGAAGGCGCGGGAAGCCAAGTTGCTGCACCTCTGAACCCGGGCGCTGGGGCGTCAGGCTGGGACCCAGCCCCCAGGACTCCCACCCGCAGCCCTGCCCCGGCCCGTTGAAACAACTCTGCCCGAAGTAGGTGTTCGTGTACGTTTCCCTCCCTGGCGTCTTCCCACCCTCCCTGCCAAGGCAGGCGGAACAAGCGCCGGGCTTGTCTGCCCGTGAACCATCTCACTCATGCTCCGTAGAAAGGGAGAGGAGGAGGGAGAGAACCCAGCCTCTTTGATAAACTGTGATATGAACTCCAGCGTGATCCGACAGCTGTGATCTTTACAAGGCCTGCTTCTGTGCTGGGCAGTGAGTGGCCGTGAGCACGCTCCACTCAGCCGGCCAAGAGGGCCCTCTGGCCAGCCGGCCGTGGGCTCCGTCAGCTGTGCTTCCCCCCCTCCCCTTCCTCCCGCCGCCTCCCGGAGAGGACTTGCCGGAGAAGAAGGCTTCTCTTCAGCCAGCGACTGTGCTGCGAACCCCACAGCTCCAACCCTGGCCAGCCCTGTGGATGGGAGACTGAGGCCCCCCCCCCACGCACCCTCCAGGGCCAAGGGGTGCCCCTACGACAAGGGGGGGGGCGTTTGAAGAGCCCAAGCTGAGGGTCTGACACGGAGAGGCAGAAACGGTCCTGAGGCTGTTTCCGTGAGACCCCAACCCAGAGAAGCCGGCGATAGAATTTCTGGTTCGTTCTGTCCTCCTGTCACCCCGAGTCAGGCGTGGTTGCCTCTCCCATCGAATCGATGCCCGGATGTGCCCTGACTAATGCTGCCCCCCCACCACCACACACACAGTGTCCCCAGTTTGCAAAAGGGCCCCAGTTGAGGGGGGCAGTGGAGTGAGGACCTGATTGGCTGCTGAGGTGGGTGGTGGGGCAGGGAAGCCTGGGCCTGGGAAGCCTCTAGAAACTGGACTTGTTTTTAATTGCAGAGGCTGCGGGGGAAGGCCTTGCACGAAGAGGCGCTCTTTCATGCCGTAATTGGGAAATTCCACTTTGCCGTCCTTGTGCGTTCTGCCTGGGAGACGGGGCCAGCTCTCCCCGTCCAAACCCTCCCCACCCGGCTCCCCTGCTCCCCTGGTTACCTCCAGGCCTTCTGGGCTTCAGAAGTTACCCTGCCTCCCTTCATGTGTCGCCTTACCTGCTTGGGGGTTGGGAGGGGGTTTGTCAGCCACCTCCCCCCTCAGCCGTCTGTGCTGATGCTAATGAAAGATGAATGGAAATCGAGTGGCAGGGCCCAGACCCCTGGCTCAAATGGCTTTTGAGAAAAGTATGTTTTGCCTCCAGCCCCCCCCACCCCCCCAAGCTGGCAGGAGAGAGCGTCTAAGAGGTCCCTCTCCGGGCTGCTCTTCCTCTGGCCCCTTTAATGGATTGCATTCATTTGCTCAGAATAAAAATAAATTGCCTTGACGAACATGTGCCAACTTCAGTCTGTCAGAAGAGGCCCTGACCCATCTACCCAGAATGCAGGCGGGGTTTGATCTTTTATTAGTTTGTAGCCGTATTGATCGGGTCCCCGGCTGAGGGGAAGGAGACAGTACATTGAGCGGGGCTTGTCAGTAAGCACTTCTTCCAAGGAATTTCTTACATCCCTCTTAGAAGAAGCTTCTCTTCCTGCCAGCAACTTGTGTGACTCTTCTGGAACTTTCCACAGTCATCCCTCCAGCTCCTTATGGGAGTCTTCCAGAACTTTCCACAGTCATCCTCCTTCCCTGTGCTGGGGGCAGGCAGGGCTGGTGGACTTTTGTGGAGCTGCAGGACAGGAAAAGAGCGTGTAGTGGTAGCGGCGATTTTGCGCAGTTGGCTCTTGGTGCCGATTTCCCAACTGGAGATGAGGCTGAGGGAAGGTGGATGCGGAGATGCAGGTTCTGACACGCCAGGCGAGACTGCCTGGGAGGAAAAAGAACCCTGCCCTGGAAGGTGAAAAGCTGGCCTTATGGAGGACAGAGTTCAAACTACCCAGAGAGCCTGAATCCTTGTCGCCCCACCTGCGGCAAGGAACCCTCTCGGGGGTGGAGGGCGGGGTTTGACGCTGCCTCCTCCAAGCAGTCCTCCATACTGTCCTGCAGAGCCCGCTCTTGCACACACTGGTGCTCCCCTGCAAGAAGTAGTGTCTTTTCTTCTGGCAAATGGAAACCACATGTGCGGGGCCTTGTGAAGCCAGGCTGGGATTAATTAGTTCCGACAGCGCGTGTGGGGGTTGGAGGGAAAGTGCCGGCCAGAGGGCACTCCAGGCTGCAAGTCCAGGAGTCTTAGAGGGAAGGGTAACCCTCCGTCAGGGGTCCTTTTGGGTCCTCCTGGACTTTGGGAGGGGGGGCGGAAGGAGCAGACCCAGCTCTTCCTGGCTTTGAGCAGGTTAGAGAGAGGTTAGCGGGCACAGGTGACCTTGGCTGGAGGAGGCCATGTGGCCTGAGGAGCCCTCACCCCATGGAGCAAGTCACCCATCCCAGGCCCCCACGGAGCCGTGAGGACTCAGGGGCAGGTGGGTGTGAGGCTCGCCGGTGCCCCTCACAGGTCCACCACCACGTGGGAGCTGCCCCCTGCGCGGTCCTTTTCTTGTTTTTTTTTTGAGACCAGGTCTCGCTGTTTCTGCCCGTGGAACCACAGGCTCACTTTGCCCGGGGTATCACAGACTCAAGCAATCCCCAGCCTCAGCTTCCCAGGTAGTTGGGATGACAGGCGCACGCTACCACGCCCAGCTATTTTTTTTGGAACTAGGTCTCGCTACGGGCCCCAGGTGGGACTTGAACCGCGATCCCTAGCCCCGGCCGCTTCATAGGCTGAAGCTTACAGGCATGAGCCACCGTGCCCGGCTGTGCGGTCCCTTTCAAAGTGATAAGCACTTTCTTTGTGGGTCTCGCTATGGAAGCCTCAGAGCCACATACAGAAGCCTGTGGGGCCAGGGGCTGCTGTCAGGATCGCTTGCCAGGGCTTAAGAACTTGCTCACCAATTCCTTCCTGACGCTGGAGAGGTGGTTTCCGGAGGGGTCTGCAACGCTCCCTGGGTGTGACTGTGCCTTCCCTCAGGATGCCGGGGCACTAACTGAGTTGGTCAGACAGCTGGGTGGTCTATGGGTCGCCGCCCCCCCCAACCAAAGATGGCCCCTCAAGTCTTAGCCAGTTTGGGGGAGGGCTACCAGGACAGACACATGGGTGTCCTTAGTTTTCTTTCTTTTTTTTTGAGACTAGGTCTTGCTATGTTGCCTGGGGAACCACAGGCTCATGTTGCCTGGGGTACCACGGACTCAAGGGATCCCCAGTCTCAGCCTCCCAGGTGGCTGGAGTTACGGGCGCACGCCCCCACGCCCAGCTATTCTTTTGGAGACTAGGTCTTGCTATGTTGCCCCGGGTGGGTCTCGAGCCCCATCGGGTCTCAAACCCGCGAACTCAAGCGATTCCTAGTCTCAGCCGCACTCTGGGCTGCGCTTAAAGGCACGCACCACCATGTCGGCGTGTCCTTAGTTTCCAAAGTGCTGTAAACTCCCAGAGCAGCAGCCGCAGCGTCCCCGCGTTTCTCAGGAAGCTCACTCTTTCATCCTGGTCTCACTTCGCCTTGTCTTTCCTGCCTTTGGAGGACCCTGCCTGCTTCTCTCTCTCCCCACAAGACGCTTCTTTCAGCAGGTAGCCGCGAAGACACACACACCCCCAGAAAACACACAGCAGGGCTGCCATCCCAGGCAGTTTGTGAAGGGCTGCTCAGACCAGCTGCTCCTTCCACAGCTTCCACACAACAGAAAGACTTTCCCGGCTCTCAGCCCCCCGAGATGATCGGCGAGGCCTGGCGGGGGCGACCGGGGGACCGAATCCGGCCTCAGACGGTGAGTGAACACCAGCCCAAGTGAAGCAGGGTGGAGTCCGCAGGGGAAGGATGCTGTTGGCCAGGCCTGAGCTTTTTCTGAGAGTGGGCAGGTCTGTTTCCAGAAGGGTGTGCGCTTCGCTTCCGTGCCTGTCACCTGGGGTCTCGAATGCCCACGGAGCACCAGGGCATGTGCTTCCGCCCACTAGCCTGAGACTTGACGTAGGTTCTGTGGCCTTGGGACGTGCCCCATGGGGGTGTGGGGGGCCCTCTGGACACCCCAGAGCTGTGGTATTTGGGTGTCCTCCAGTCGGTGTTGGCGGCCAGCTGGGAAAAGTGCCTGACTTCCTGCCGGGAATGTGCTTTTCCTCAGTCCGCGCTGTCAAGAGTCTCTTGCAGCCTCTCACTTGCGCCCCGCGTGGGCCCTTGAGCCCACAGAGATCTGCGCAAAGTCCCGTCCTGCCGAGGCCTCCTCCTGCTCGCGCGGGGCTCCCGTCCTGCTGGCCGCCACCTCGCAGGTGGACAGGAGCCGCCGTGTAAACCTGCGAGTCCTTCCCTGTCTTCCTTCCAGGCTCCTGGCCCCGTCAACTTGACCTGTCCATTACCCGGATCTGTTTCTGGCCTTTGTTTCTTTTTTCTTTTTTTCTTTTTGAGACTAGGTCTTGCTATTTCTGCCCATGGAACCGCAGGCTCACGTTGCCCGGGGTACCATGGACTCAAGTGATCCCCAGCCTCAGCTTCCCAGGTAGCTGGGATGACAGGCGTGCACCACCACGCCCAGCTATTTTTTGGGACTAGGTCTCACTGTGTTGCCCTGGGCGGGTCTCGAACCCACGGACTCAAGCAATTCCTAGTCTTAGCCGTACTCTAGGCTGCGCTTAAAGGCACGTGGCACCATGCCTGGCTGGGAGTCGCTTCTTTAGGATGACAGTGAGGCCTCTGTCTCATTCCGCCCTGAGCTTTGTGGGCCTCATGTGGGAACTTATGCTTCATCCCGGACCTGTCACCTGCACATCCAGCCGCTCCATGTCTGTAAGAACGACCCAGGACCCCCACACGAGCCTTCACGTTGCTTCAGATTTACATCTGTGCTGTGCCCCAGGTGTTAGGCTTTTGGCAAAGGGAGAGCGCTGGAGATGCAGGAAGACATGAAGAGAAACTAGTAGAGAAACAGGCTTTTAGGTCAGGCGCGGTGGCACATGCCTTTAAGCCCAGCCTAGGAAGGGAGGCCGAGGTTAGGAGTCTTGAGTCTGTGGGTTCAAGACCTGCCCTGGGCAACATGGCGATACCTAGTCTCAAAAAAATAGCTGGGCGTGGTGGCGCGCACCTGTAATCCCAGCTACCTGGGAGGCTGAGGCTGGGGATCGCCTGAGTCTCAGGGATCCCAGATCTGATCCAGGTTCTGGACTACTCAGATCTGATCCCAGATTGGGACTACCCTGGGCAACATAGCAAGACCTAAGTCTCAAAAAAAAAAAAAAAACAACCAAAAAAGAAAGAAACAGGCTCTTTACTGGGGGAAGGAAGCCAGGAGCCGGAAGAACCATGGCTGGCTGCATCTCTGTGTCCTTTTATCTGGTCCCAGAGTGGAGGTTTGATCAGGTGGGATGCGGGAGCTTTGGCGAGTAGGTGATGTGTTCCCTGATAGGTGATCAGTTTCCCTCTGACCAAATTTAGGTGGCCTGTGTGCAGGAGGTGGGTGTTGATGCTGCCTGAGTCAGTGATTTGGGAGTTGGGTGTGTGTGTGTGTGTGGGGAATCTTAAGGTAACTGGTACAAACAGGAAGGAATTGGGATTGATGTTGTTCTTTCATTTCAGTTTTTTTTTTTTTTTTTGAGACTAGGTCTCACTATTTTTGCCTATGGAACTGTGTTGCCATGGACTCAAGCCATCCCCAGCCTCAGCTTCCCAGGTAGCTGGGATTACAGGCACGTACCACCATGCCCAGCTATTTTTTTGGAACTAGGTCTTGCTATGTTGCCACCAGTGGGACTCGAACCACGATCCCTGGTCCCCGCCGCAGCTTCCTAGGCTGCCACTTACAGGCATGAGCCACCATGCCGTGGCCTCATTTCAGTCTTTAAAGGACTATAAAAATAAAAAGTTCTAGGCCGGGCATGGTGGCGCATGCCTTTAATCGCAGCCTACGAAGTGCGAGGCCTAGGCTAGGAATCGCTTGAGTCCATGGGTTCGAGACCTACCAAGGGCAATATAGCAAGACCTAGTCTTAAAATATAGCTGGGAGTGGTGGCATGCACCTGTAATCCTAGCTACCTGGGAGGCTGAGGCTGGGAATCACTTGAGTCCGTGGTACCCCGAGCAATGTGAGCCTCCAGTTCCCTTCCCTGGGCAACAAAGCAAGACCTAGTCTCAAATAAATAAATAAATAGTTCGGGCATACATACATACATAAGTAAATAAATAAACAACTAAATAAATAAATAGTTCTGACCTGGCCTCCTACCTCCGGGGAAAACCCTCTTCCTTTCCTCAACCTCGCCACCCTTTTACCTTGGACTCCCACGTCTGTCTTCTTCCCTCGGCTGGTCAGAGCCAGCCTTACCTCCCTTACCTCCCTTACCTCCCTGCGATTCCCAAGGGGCATGAGCCACGAGTCCTTCTTACTGTAAGTCTTACGTTTGAGCACACAGGCTCTTCAGCAGCCGCCAGTCTACTACAGACAGCTCCATTAATTCTCGCTCTGCGTCCTGGTCAGGAGCACCGAAATCAAGGGCATCTCCCTTCACAGGGTCCCTTTCAGGTTACCTCCTGCCAACTCTCCCTTCCCTCCGCCACAGAGCCGCGGCTGCGCTCACTTCTAACGCGGCAGGCCCATTTCGCCCGGCTTTGAACTTGATATAAATGGGATCGTACAGTTTGTTCTCTTGTACAAAGTCCTGCTCCTCTGGCTCCACCTTGTTTTGTGAGAGTCGTGTGGTGTCAGCTGCAGCCTCTCAGCCTGGCAGAGAGCTGCAGCCCGTTTCTCGTGACGGGCAAGTAGGTTGCTCTCAGTTGGCGCTACAGCGAACGAGGCTGCCACGAACCCCCTTTTCCATGTGAAGACGTGCATGCTTCTCTTCGGGAGACGGCAGGACCGGCTGGACCGGAGACGGAGCGTTTCGCCTACGTGCCTGTCCTAATTTCCACTCCCGCCAGCGGCCGTGAGCCTGGCCCGCTGACAGCCTCCGTCTCGGGTCTTCTCCACCCTGACAGGTGTGGAGTGATACCACCTTAGGGTTCGACTTGCGTTTCCTGCAGACTCACGAGGCTGGACACTCTCTCGGGGCTCGCTGGCCTTTGGGAAACCCAGCCTCCAGCCCTTCCCACACTCATCATCATCTTCCCTGCTCGGTCACATGCCACTCCGCTCCCTCTCCAGCGTCTTCTGACAAATATTTTTATTTTTGCCGCAGCCCAGGTGATCGGTGTTTCTTCACAGTCAGCAATTTTGTTTTTCTTTGTCATGTTCTGTGGTACGTTTTCGGGGATTAGCAGCTCCTGAGAACTAGCTCCTGAGAACTAACCACAAAGCTGCCTGTCTCTGATGGACGTGGGTTAAGCATTTCCCAGTGAGCTCGACACCCAGCACAATCCACCTAAAGCCCCAGAGCAGGATTTCCTAGCTCTGGGCAGGATCCTAGAGGCCACCTGGTCCAGCCTGCTCTTCCTGTGGAGCAGTGGAGGTATTTACCTCCCCTCCCCCCTTAGCACCGGACTGAATCCAGGGGACCTGGGGGCTCAGGGGCTTAAGGCCTGGACTTGGGGGCCCCTAACCTGATCGTGGTGATCGGTGCTTCTTGGGTGGCAGGTGGCCGGGACCTGGTTAGGGGCCCCACCGTCTACAAGGGGCCAACTAGACCAGGCAGCCAGACCAAGGTTGAAGGCCGCCCAATCCAGGAGCTCGTGTTTCCCGGCGGTGCCGTGTCTGTGATCAGCCTGGCTGTGTGGTCTCTGAGTGACCAAGACCTGTCACATGGCCATCATGTGGCCCTGTGGGTCAGGCTCTGGGAAGTTATTATTTTTTTCTTTAAGAGACTAGGTCTCACTGTGTTGCCCGGGGTAGTCCTGATCCCGCGAACTCAAGCGATCCCCAGCCTCAGCCTCCCAGGTAGCTGGGATTACAGGCACCCACCACTGCGCCTGGCTGCCTTTTCGAGACCAAGTCTTGCTATGTTGCCCCGGGGTGGTCTCAAACCCACGAACTCAAGCAATCCCTGGCCTCTTGCCTCCCAGTGCTTGGATTACAGGCACGCGCCACCAAGCCCGGCAGGCTCTGAGGAAGTTCTGATGGGCTCATAGCAGTTCTGAGGGGCATTCATGGTGGGGGCCTTGGGAGGGAGCAGCCCTAACACCCCCTGCACACGGTGGGGAACAACAGCAGGCCACAGGAAAGGACTTGTTCTTCCCACGCTGAGCGACGAGGCCCCACAGGGCACCGCATGGCTGCCTTCATGAGTAGGATTCTTCCCTGGCGCAGGAAGAGGGTGACGATCACCATCCCCTGCTGATCCTCGGGGGGATGAAGTGACGTCATGGGGGAGGGCCTCCGGGAGTCTGGCAGCTGGTAACCGCAGTTAGTGCCGGCCGCTCAGGGACACTATCTGCAGCAAGCCCCATCGCCTCTCCTGCTGCACTGAGGCAGGTGGGGGGGGGTCACCTCACAGAGCTGGGCCTCACCTGGGCCCCCCTTTCCTGTTCCCGGGCCCCTCCCATGCAGTATACTCCTGCTCCCGTGGCTTCTGGGGAGGAGATGTTTAGGGGTGCACTGTTGCTTCCTCTTGTTGCTGGAGAAAGAAAGCCCTAGAACTGACCCCAGACCCTTCCTCTGCTCCCCACCTGGGCCCTGCCCAGTCCCGCCTCTTGACTGCGGCTGACAGAAAACCAGTTCTCACCTCCCCTGGCAGCAAGTAAAGGGAGTATGTGGCCAGGGATCAGGAGGGGTTCACTAGAAACGGGAAACCTGCCACAGCACCCCCCCCCCGGCCCCTCACCTGCGGGCTGACCTTGTCTGACAGAGAGATGTCCCCACTTCCTGGGCTCTCTCCTGTCCCTCGACCCCCGGCCTCAGCTGGCGCTCTGCACGCGAGTCTCCCTGGACCTGTCGCTGTGAGCAGAGAGCCCTGTGCCCTGATCGCCTGGGGCGGGTGGTGTGCCCACCCTCAGACGCAGGCGGAGGAGCGTTGCTTGTGGTTCTGGAGCCAGAACCTGAGGCCAGGAGCACCAGAAGGCTGGCTGGGCCAGGTCTGCTCTCTGGCCTAGGCTCGCTGGGCCGCTGGGCATGTGAAACAGACCCCCACGGTGGAGTCTGTGGTGGCCCCGCTGATCCAGCAACCCAACCCTTGACCCCCTTGGGAAGGAGCGCAGAGGCAGGGAGGCGTGTGGGGGGGGCAGTTGGCACGCTGGCAGCCTTTGAGGCATCAGGCCTCCCTCTGAACTCTTCCTCTTGGCTGCCACCTATTCTGTGTCTGTCAGAGGCAGAAGTGTGGCTCCGTGGTCATCTGTGGAGTTGGGGGGTAGCCGCAGACCCAGCACCTCCTGGCAGGCCCACCTGCAGCCTCTCCCTACACACACACCCCCAGAATGCAGCCTGGGGTCACCGCTGGAGAGACCAGAGCATCTGCATGATGCTGAGTGGCCAGAGGGACCTTAAGATCAGCTCAGCCCCTTCAGTCAGAAAATCCAGGTTTGAAGGCCGGGCATGGTGGCGCATGCCTGTAGGTGGCAGCCTAGGAAGCTGTGGCCAGGGCCAGGGATCACGGTTCAAGTCCCGCTGGGGGCAACAGAGTGAGACCTAGTTTCAAAAAAAAAAAAAAATAGCTGGGCGTGGTGGCGTGCGCCTGTAATCCCAGCTACCTGGGAAGCTGAGGCTGGGTATAGCTTGAGTCTGTGGTACCCCGGGCAATGTAAGCCTGCAGTTCCATACCTAGTCTCAAAAAAACCAAACAAACAAAAAGAAAACCCAGGCTCAGATCTTTCCAGATCTTCCCTGTGTCTGGCAGCCTCAGTCCAGAGACAGGGCACCCAGGGGTTACCAGCGTGAGGAAAAGGGGGGGCAGTGGAGGGGAGAGCCCAGCTGACCTAGTGGGGGCAGGTGTGAAGTCCCTTTGGGACTGCCTGGAATGCAGGCCCTGAGCGCCCCGGGCGCCTGGCGGAGCGCTTCCCGTCTCCACCAGGGTGGCAGTCTAGCAACACAGGCCAACAGGTGACAAGTGACTCAGAAACGTGTGCCCCAGTGTTGTGATTCACGCTTGGCAGGGAACCCGGGGCGAGGGTGGGGGGCGCTCAGGTTCAGGCTTGTGGGAAGGAGGTGCCCCACGGCTCCTGCAGAGCCAGGAAGCGGTGACCTGGATCCGATGTTTTCTCAGAGCATGAAAGCGCCCTAGTTTTCCCTTTCCTCAGGCTCGGCTGAAGCTGCGCCAAGAACCGGCTTTTAAAGGCTGCCTGAGATGTGGTGTGGAGCCAAGAATCTATAGAGCCAGTGCATTTGTGACCTTGCTGAAAATGCTTACTGAGGGAAAGCGAGGGGGTGGGATTCGGGGTTTGTTTGTTTGTTTCTTTTTTTAAATTAAAAAAAAAAATCAATCCGGCCCTCCTCACCCCCTCCCTTTCCCTCTTGGCCTGTTCTCCGGCTTGCCTGCTCCCCCAGCCCTGGGCAATCAGGCCTCATCCCGCTGCCCGTCCACACCTCCCCCATCCTGCCATCTCCCGTGCACCAGGGATGAAAACTAGCAAGTGGGTAGAAATAAGGAGCCCTGGTAAAGCCCTGGAAATTAGGCCACAGCTGTCAGGCCAGGCAGGAGCCCTCTGCATCTGAGGCTGGAGCTGTGGGGGGCAGGTACTTGGGCCCGCCCCGTGAGGACAAGTCGGTGCCCCCCTGGCCCCCCCTGCGAGGGGCTGCTGCAGAGCTGCTCAGCAAGGGCCAGGAAATGCCATTTGTCATCAAGCAGGCCTGTCCTGGTGCCCACAGGCTGGGCCTTGGCTGCGGCCCTCCCAGGGACAGTCAGACAAGAGCAGGGCTCGGCCTTCTGATGTGATGCTCTGTCGAGGCGCATAGGGTCCTTTGTGGGGGGGTGCCCAGCCTGAGGAAGGGGGTTCAGGGAAGCTTCTGGAAAGAGATGCCATCTCAGCCGGGCCCTGAAGGATCAGTAGGAACTGGTGGGGGCAGGGCAGGGGGGAAGGAAGTGCAGCGCTTCCCATGGAGTCAGTGGCCTGCTGAGGCCCCGGACCAGGTGGCAGTGCCGCCTGCGCCCCTGTGGCCGGAGCCGCTCGGAAAACTCCGCCCTGCGTGTGCACAGGCTCTGGGAGGAGACGTGCGCAAACTAGCGGCCCCCCTGGAGCCTTGGAATGGGATGCTGAGCCCTCCTCCCCCTTCACCAAGGAGGGGTTGAGGGGTGTTGGGCCCCAGAGCTTAGCACCTCTGGGTTCCCAGGCTTGCCCCAGTGGGAGGCAAGGGGGCTGGAAGCCGGGGACATTCATTCAGCCTCTGGGGCAGCATGGCTTGTGTCCCCACCCCTCCCCCACCCCTCCCCCGCCCCTGGGTGGGGGGACCGGTGAGGGGTTCAGGAAACTTGCTTGATGAGGGATCCTGCAGCTGCATGGTCCTGGAAGGTCGGGTGCTGCTGGGACCAGCAGCATGAGCAGCTAATCTGGACTAAATTTAAAATCGCTCCAGACGTCCCTGCCCTGACTTGTTTGGCTCTTGAGGGCTCGCAGCCTTCAGCCAGCTAATTCCAGATGCCTGGGAAGGCAGCCCGCTCGGCTTAGCCCTTCATTTCTCCAGGGAAGAGTCAGCCTTTTCCTTCCTCCCCCGAGAACAGAGCCCCTCCCTCCCTGACAGACCAAGACCTGCCTCCTCCAAGCCCCTTCCCGCGGGCGCACCCCACCTGCATCTGCCCGGTAGCCCCTGGCCCAGACAGCTGGCCGGTTCCTGGAGTTACCTCACTTCCTTCCTCCCTGGAAGCCCGGGCAGGCACCCCAGACCAATTCCTTCTGCTTCTCCCGCCCCCAGTAGCAAGGTCATTGGTTTCCCAGCAACTCAGCTGTGCACCCCGTCTGTGAGTATTTCCGGTCCCCTGACCCCCCACAGGAAGACCTGGAATCTTCCTGTCTGGGGAACCCCAAGGGGAGGGGGCCCTGGAGAGGCCCTGGCCCTTCACGTGGGTGTCCCCCCACCCTCTGCTCCCTCTCCTGCCTGCGCTGCCTGAAATAGCAACAGGAGCGGCCCCCCACGGCCCAAGGTCACGCTACTCCCCCCACCCCCGCTCCATCCCCCCAGACCCAGGGGGCTCTGGGCTGGTGTGACTGGGCAGCTGCTCCGTGTTCTCTGTCCCCTGCTCGGGCTGCCGAGATGAGTGTCTGTAATTACAGCTCTCAGAGGTCGCAGCTTTCATTTCATTTTTGTGGTGTTTGGAGAAAAGTTCCAGCCTCTGCATATGCTCAGTCTTCCCAAGCCAGCCCAGGGGCTGCTGGGAGAGCAAAGACCGCTGGCCAAGGTGTGTCCCGGGCCCAGCAGGGCGGCAGGGACAATGGGGGGCCAGGCCCCCCCAGAGGTGAGGCCAGAAAGAAGCCAGGACCACAGACCTGGACAGGTGTGGGCTGAAGTGGGGGGAGGGCAGAGGTGGGGAGAGGGCAGAGGTGGCACCAGACCTGAGGGGTGCCTCTTCCTTGGCCTTGAACTGCTCTGTCCTGCCCCTCAGAGGCCGCCCAGAAAGGCAGCCGGGGCCCCTCTGCACTTTACCTGGGAGGAGGGTGTTTGCATGATGCCAAGAGGCTTCAGCAGCAGCGGGGAGGTGTGCTTCCCCGCACAGCGTCATGGCCGGTCGACTGTCAGCCTCTGCGTGGCGGGTGCCCTGACACTCCTACTCTGGGGGAACACGGGGTTCCCCTCCACTGAGCAGACACCCCTCTCCCGCCCGGCCCTCTGGAGTAGGCACCCCTGCCAGAGCAGCGCCTGGCCCGCCCCCCTGCTCGTATTATGCTAATCGCTCCCTGCCAGCAGCGACTCCGGAGGAGGTTTTGCCTGGTTTCCGCGAGGCCGACGCCTTGGAGCAGAGAGCCGCGCGGCTAAAAATACCGTGTCCCGGAGCTGG
>PVHY01027456.1:0-16218 GCA_004024945.1 Uropsilus gracilis
GGGGCGAGGGGGGAATATGGGAGCAAGTGATCAGGGAGGGAAGTTGGTAGATGATCCCTGGGGAATACAAAGATGTGAAATACATTAATTAATTATTTAAATAAATAAAAAAGGAAAACATTTTAAAGTCCAGTAAAAGGAGAAATGAAATGAAATCATGAAGCAGTAAAGACTGAAAACAAAACAAGATGGCAAAGTGGGGAATGGAATACGTGTCGCTCAAGGTGGATGTCAGAGTCTCTGGACCAAAACCAGAGAATTTAGGAACTGAACTGGGGCTCCACGGCCCTTGGCAAACCTGAAAAACTGCCACATTAGTCCCATTAATAAGATTAAGCCAAGTTCCTAAAACACAGCCTCCCTATCACGGTTGTGCTACCACCAGACCAAGCTAACCTTGGGTCCCTCCAGCCACCGTGTCCTGGGGCCACCAGTCCAGGGTGGAAGTTGGGGTACCCCCGTCCTCTGACCAAAGTCTAGACTGCAGACTAAACCCCAGAGCATGTGAGAAAAACAAATGCTAAGAAAAGTACTGGTTAAAACAAGTACCAACAGATGAATCTGATCCTGATTACATGAAAGCCCTAATTGCACCTAATCAAATCTGGCACCCAAGCATTTGAAAGACTCTTAAAATACAGGAAAATGCTGCCATCATAGAAAAGTCATGATTCTCCAAACCTTCAATCACTTAAAGTGCAAAGTCGCATGCCTGTAGGAAGACTGAACGATGTTTTGGCAATCTTCCAGGTTCTGGGGGAGATAAAAAGAAGTAGGTTTTACTTTTATATTTTGGATGTATTCGTAATACATGTCAGATCACGACTGCAAACCTTGTATTTTGGCTTTTACACAGAGTGGTCACTTGCAGATTACACCCCCTCACCAACCCAGGCATCCACAGACTTTTATTCAACCTTTGGATGAGAACAATATAGAAACCATCTAAACATTAATTGATCTAAACAGTCACCATATTTGGCTATATTAGAGTACTTAATGCTCCCCTAAATTAAAGTTTAGGTACAAATATTTAAGTGGTTAAAAATAATTATATCCATATAAAAATAGCAAAATAGGAGTGTAGGTTTTTAAATTTAAAAGGTTATGTACAATCAAGATATTTGTGTCTCTTTTGGTGCCATTGAGGAATTTTAAGATAATAATTTGGATGTTCCTGTGTTGAGCATAGCTTAGTTGCTTTTTTTTATTGGAAAAATTCTGATAAAGTGAAAGGTGATGCATTTACAAAAAAAAAAAAAAAAAAAGGAAATGGATTTGACCAATAGTTCTACATGATAAGTTAAAAAATCTCTGAAAGGCACAGGAGTTATGCTGCATGAAATTTTTTGGTTTTTTTTGTAGCTTTCCCTGATGAGGATGATCCTTCTAGTGCTTAAAAAACAGTGCAAATAAAATGATGTCATGATGCTTGCCTATGACTTGAATTTTCTTTTTTTTTTTTTTTTGGAATATTAGCATTATAAACAAGAAGCTACACGCCTACCAGATGATCAGAATTTTTTTAAAATACTGTAGTGTTTTTAACCTGGAGATAAGAAGATGTAGTACAGTTTGATGCAATACAAATTTAGAGAGAGAAGAAGGCCACCTAGACCCAAACATCTAAAATGATGATTTCTCAGATGCCATTCAGATCCCATCATCATTACAACAGAATACCTCACTAAAAGAAAAAAAATGTCCATGTCTGGGACCAGCTGTGAGGTCTTGGGAGATAAGGGTATGCTTACCTGCACTGGGAACTTGAGTTGTTTTCTCAGTGCACTTTGGAGAGACCTGCCATGTCTAGATATCTCCACCCCTGGCTGAGCTGTGCCCAACTCTCCTGATGGAGAATGTCTTATTGGGCATCTGTCCACCCCTCATGCAGAACCTGGCACATCCAAGCTTGCTCTCTTGGCAGATGAGTGTGGAAGGAAAAGACTGTACACAGGAAAGATAAGGAAAGAAGGGGGAGGAGAAGGGGAAGGGGAGGGGAGAACACTGGGTAGGGATCTTTCCTAAAGATTTTTAATGATGGCTATTGTTGACCTGTCCTTTAGCTTCAGTACACAGAGAGAAAACAAAGAAAAATAATCAACACTCTTAAATGCTTCAATAGCTTCATATTTGTTGAGCTACTTACCTGTTTCCCCCACCTGAAATTGCCTCCTCTTCTCACACACTGAGGAGCCCTGCGCTGGCTGTCTTGAGTCATGGCTAGGGCCCTAGGGAGTTGGTGCTTGCACTTCAGGGAATTACCAGTTCCTCTGTCAAAATCTGGCTTCATACACATGGAGGGTGCCCACGCTGATGGTTGTTCTTAAGTCATACAGGTGAGATGTGTTAGGTTTCCCCAGACCAAGCATAGCCAAGCAGTCCAAGACTCATCAGCCAGATAGTTGGAGAATCTAGCTTGATCGATGCACATGTCCCAGCTTTCCAATTCTGGCTATAGTGACCCCACCTGCAATGATCACTGCCTTCCTACTCATGATTTTACCACCTAAGAGGAACACAGATTGATAACTGGGGTATAATTGTCCTTTCCCGGAAGCCATTTTGGAGAATATTGAAGGGTGTTTCACACTTCACCTTACCTTTGATAGCAACATATTTAAAATTTTAAGGCCAGTTAAAGTATTTTTGAGTGTGTGTGGAGGGGGGCAGGTTACCCACTATGTAATGATTATTATTTTTTTTATTCTTTTTTTCTTTTGAATACTGAAAGCAGGTATATTTACAATAAAAGGAACTGTGATTTGATTTCTATGAAGAAATATCTTGTATTTTCCTTGGTGTGAATTAATACGTTGAATCAACTATTTAACTTATCAGAGCCAATTAATACATTTTTAGATGTTGCAATATGTGACTAAAACTTAAAAGTCTGAGTGTTTTGTGATTAAAGATTCAGACATTTCTGAACTTCAGTTTTGTCTTCTGTAAAAACAAATAATCACATCTGAATTAGAGTTTTTAGGGTTACATTTTTCTAAAAGCAAGTAATATTAAGCATGGCATCCATTTATTGCCAATGCGCATAATTGTTAACTGTTATTAGTTTGAACATCAAATGAGATAATTGCTTTGTAAACTGTGTGCCTTGTTAACTCAGAGGATCTATGCATATCAGTTTTATTGTTAATACATCTTTTTTACTATCTGATGGAAAAGCCAACTTCTGTTGGCACTTAATTATTTGAAAGCCGACCATAAAATTAAGAAAAAACTGTGTATAAAACTGAGAAAACAGATGTTCTTTTGCAAGTAGATCAAAGGATTTGGGAATTGTCTTTCTCTTACTGATTTGAAAATAAAGTGGAAACAGATGGAAGTTAGTATGAAATTATTGCTGAAATAAAATGAACTTAGAAGTATATTTTGGGAGATTTAGACTCTCCCCAATTGTCATGCATGCTTGCAAATACTTTCCAAATCTACTTATTTCACTACGAGACAGTTCAGGATATTCTTAGCCTTTGGTTCTTGTGAAAGGACCATCTCTGATTATTGTCCATTATAGCTTGGTCCAGAATAGAGGGCAGGAAGCCCCAGGCAGATTGCCTTTAACCCTGATGGCAAGGCAAGTACGTGTCTGAGCTGAAAGATCCCCTCCATGTAATCAGGGAGAACGTTTCCACCTTGCCTATTGTGGATTTCAAAGGCTGAATAAATGGAGTCTCTTCTGAGACATCTGGAGACAGGTCATATAGAATACTGAATTTTGCTGATTGTAATAATACCTTGCAAAACCAATTTGCCTTCCTCCCTCCTGAATGAAATTGGAAGCAGTTGCTTTTCCTTCTTCCAGGAGCTTCTTTTCCCATGAGTGGATGTCTCTGCATTAAGCTCAAACTCTGAGTTGTTCTCAGGTGCCTTGTCCAAAGAGCAGTGTGGGCCATGCAGACTGGGTCCTGCTTCCCACCCTGAGCTGACAGCTGCTCCATCTTCCTTTGGGGTGTCTTTTCCTAATGCCTACAGCCTCTCAGGCCTCTCAGCAGGAGCCAGATGACCCTGCAAGTCCTGCACTCAGCTCCCCCAGCTCTGCCCTGGACAAGGCTGAGTCTCCTAATGGGGACAGTCTTCTGTTTCGGTTACTCTTTAAAGTCAGGATTAAATGAATCCATCATGCTTACAAAACCACATCATAAAGTTGTGTTCCATAAGGCAACTGCAGGTATCTCGTAGTTCTAAGTCCAGAGTCCCGCTGAGTTCCTTAGGCTGGAAACCCTGAACCCTGTCGTCAGTCCACTGTAAGCACTAAGTTTGTTTGATTTCCCTTTGTGCTTTAAGCTAACTGGATTTTCCAACTTCTTTCCTTGCTGGTTCATGCATGGGAATGGAATCAACTTAGAAGCTGGAGCTTCTGGTCCAAGTGCCCCTCGCAGGTTGGTTTGCAGGCAAACTTGATGCTTTTATGAAATGATCTTCCCAGACGCAAAAAGAAAATGCTCCCTGCACATGAAGAACCTGAGGCCTCTCTGACCGCTGCAACCCTGTCCTTTTAGCTTTGATGAATGCTTCCACTGGCCTGAAATCATCTTTGAGCCTGATCCATTGCTGGGAGAGACCTGGTCGCTGTGGAAGACTGGGGGTGCGCACAGGTGCTGAGATGGAGAGCGTGTCAGTATGTGTCATCACTGCGTCACCAGCAGAGAAAGCCCATCCTGCCCTCAGGCAGGGTGAGTCCCAGTGTGAGTGAGTGAGTTAGTCAGGTTTTTCTGTCTCTTGGCCTCTATCGCCAGCACTGGGAGATTGTATCTTCCTCATGATTGTGCGGCCCAGTGTGTGTGTAAGTGTGCACAGCTGGGTCTAGGAGAGGGGATAAGAGAGCACAAGAGAGAGGGGGTGGAGAGAGAGACCAGAGAAAGATAGTGAAGGCTAAGACTCCTGGGGACTGGGGCGTTGGGGGAAGGGAAGCTAGGGGGCTCGCCTGCCTCCCACCTCCCCCACCTATCCTGGTCCTGACCTTCCCTGCCTGCCTGATGTGTCTTCTGAACCAATGAAGAACCTACACAGTTTGGTGAACCTGGTGCTAATAATTGGTGATGAGATTTGGTTACATTACACCCAGTCAGAATTGTATCTGAGGCTGGGCATGGTGACTCGTGCTTGTAAGCTTCAGCCTATGAAGCAGCCAGGGCTAGGGATCGCGGTTCGAGTCCCGCCTGGGGCCCGTAGCGAGACCTAGTTCCAAAAAAATTAGCTGGGTGTGGTGGCGCGCACCTGTAATCCCAGCTACCTGGGAAGCTGAGGCTGGGGATTGCTTGAGTCCGTGGCACCCCGAGCAATGAGAGCCTGAGGTTCCACAGGCAAAAATAGCGAGACCTAGTCTCAAAAAAAAAAAGAATTGTATCTGAAGCCTAAAATAGTTGACCGTTTTTGCCCTTCCAAGATTTAACTCATCAACTGAGAAGATACTTTAGCCACATCTGGCGTGATTTCAAGCAGTGAGGATCTTGGGGGTTCCTATGCCTTTGTTGTGCTTTAGTGGCTGGTCCACTTAACACAAAGTGTCTCTTTGTTAAAAAAAGAAAAAAAGTTCTGCAAGATTTAGTACTTTTGCAAGTTCTGTTTCTCATCTGGGTTACTTGATGTCTCTGATAAATCACTCCATTTTCTCTGTTTGAAAGTAAAATATACATTTTCCAGCTCCATTTCAGTTTTTAAATGTTGATCTTCAAAATGTTGTGAACTGTCTGACTTCAACCTGCCTAAGTTGATCTTAAAACAAGGATCAGGATTAAAATAAGAATCTTTAAAATGGGATTCTCCTACTATTCCCAAAGAGAATACTTATCTGGTGACATGATAGGCTGTTTGGGGCATCTGGAAACACTTTTTAATTTGTGTGAACAACATTTGTGAGTGTTTAGACTCAAAAAATGATCTACCAAATCATACCATATAGGGATGAACTATTTTGGGCAGGGAGGGGATGCTGGAGGGAATCCTGGACTTTCTGTAGAGGTCAGTCTCATGGTATGTGCCCACCCCCTTCCTGGGGCCACATCACCTGTTAGAAATCACGTGTTAGAATCTACAGAGCCCACCTATCACCCCCTGATTCACAAAGTCCAGTCCCAGGGCTTAGGGTTGAACTCTAAACAGACTGTCAGGCAGCCTGTTGGTTCCTTAGCGGTGTCTCAATTGCCGATTCTCTTAAGGGACTGCTGAATTCTGGGTAGTTTGTTACTCAGCAATCCCTGACTACTACATGTGTTCAAAGGAGCTGATGCCTCAGCTAAGAGAAGGGCAATGCGAAACCTGTCTCTGTCTCATACCCATGGCCCCGGACCACAGCAAGTGTAGGTAGAACCTGAGTGTGCCATAGAGTCAAACAGAAAAATTGTGGACAGGTGTTTTTAAGTGTCCAGTTTGAATTAGTTGCTGTTGGAAAGTTCTTTTTAAACCAAGTCTGAATGTAATTCTTAGCCTTTCTCTAACTTTAGAGATTGCCTCTGGCCATGTTCACTACATACCCTTCCATTTGTATGGCTCTGTGGATGTTCTAACCTCATCAAAAGCTGCCCAAGTGAAGTGAGATTTGTAGGGCTGCCTGTGACTGAATAAATAAACATCATTTTTGCAAACTAGGATGTTTACAAAAATAATCTCTTGTTTAGTTGAAGCAAATAAACGGATACTTTCATTTTTTGGCATCTCAAAATGGGGAAATTCCCTCAGCGTTTTCACTGACGCATTCAGTCGAAAGCTGTTTTGTTTTTGGTGTGCCCCTAGATTTTACTCTATGGATCATACTATCAACTATTTTACATTTCCAATTCAATGATTGGTAATCTTTTGATAGATAAAGTATTGTATTTGAGATAAACATCTAATACTTTTTTAGTTGAATTTTTTTTCTTTTTAAAAAAAATTTTAAAATTTTGTTGGTGGGAAGAAAGCAAGTTACGTAGATAGGTATACATATTACAATACCATAATTACAAAATCATAACCCCGCAAAATAATATATTATTTACTGATGTGTGATTAAAAAGTGCCAGATACCGCTGGAATGGCAAACATCAAATCCAGTGTACTTGATTATTATTTCTGGGAATGTATAATGGGGAATAGGATAGAAGAGATATCCACAGACAATGTCAACTATTTCTATGATGGTTGTGTTTTTTTTAATTTAATTTAAATTTTTTAAATTTGCACATATATGTGTATATATATTTATATTTTCAATGGAGACATGAAATTTGAAAAGCTCAACTCAGACATCAATGAACCACTTCCATTGTAGGAGACCTGTTTTTCAAGTAGCTCTCCCTAGAGGGCGCCATATCCCCACTTCCCAGCGTGGCCTTGGCCGTGTTGACTTCCTGACCTGTAATATCATGGGAGGCTGAATCGTTTAGATTATGACTTTGGAATCTTTTAGTAAATCCATCAGCACTAGAGACTTCATTTTCACACAAAAAAATGCATAGCTGAGAGGATGTATTTTGTAAAAAGCTTTATACAAAAGAGACGCAGGAGGCAATAATCGTTAATTTGGCATGGCTCTGGTAGTTCACTGCCAGTGTCAGTCCATCTCTTTCTCCACACACAATAACCTGTGGACTATCGTGGGCAGCTGGTGGGGTATTGCGTCGCCAGCTAACGATGGATTCAGTGCATCTGTGCTCTCATTTTGGCTCTGTCACTTGGAGAAGATACTTAACCCATTTGGCCTTCAGTTTCCTCATTCATAAGCTTAGAGAGCTACTCTGGGTTATTTATCAAAATCCCACTGCACTATGGATACAATAGTCTGCAAGGTTTGGTAGAGGAAGTGATACTAGTGGCCCCAACTGTTAGTTCTGGGGAAATTTAGGTAGTTGCCCTATGAAATTTTGTGCACAGAAAATATCTTAGAAGTTTGAGAAAAAAGCTTAGTTGATTTTTGAAAATAAATGCTATTAAATGCTTGACACATAGTCTTCTAACATGTGTGTTTTAATAAATGAATAGCTGTTAGGGCTAACTCAAGGGAACAAAAGTCAACTACACAAGATCTATCCCAAAACATAACCAAGGCCTTCATCCAGGAAACATCTGTTGAATGAATGGTGAGGTAGCCAAGTCCACGTCTCATACATCTTTTATTTCTGGAATTTTCTTTATTATAATGAGTCAGAGTTGAACTCCGTGTACTTCTAGCAGTGGCTTTCCATCTCCTCCTTTGGGCTGTATTGTACATATTACATTTCTGTATAAAAAAGTTACTTTTATTTCTGCCCACACTACTACAAAAACAGAGGGTAATGGAGCTTCTCAAAACATGGCTGTTATCCACTGGCCATGCTCATTATTGGATGTAATTGTTTTTATTGACTATTTAAAATTGTTTGATAGCAGTTGGCATGCTTAATAGTCTTACCTTTGAACATTAGTCATCGTTCTTCAGAATACTCGTTTCCGATGTCTCCATATTCTTTTCTAAACGAGGTCTGGTTAGTCGGCATTCTTCCTACTCTTTCAAGTATTCGTGGCTTTGCCAATGCCAAGAAAAACAGGATTACTGTTGCTTCTAGTCTAAATTATTTTTCTGCTAATACAACCTAATGTTCTCTTCTTTAGCACATCTGTTTTTACTATTATCCAAGTCTTTATTATGAATGCAATGGTGCGGTGTTAAATCACATCTCTTCCTATAACCTCCATGATTTTCTATAATGTGAATAGACTTGGCATGCTGTTGTAATGTTTTGGATTCTAGTTAATTCAACCAATTGCTTCTGCCTCCAACCTCATGTCATCTACAACAGTACTGGTGTTATGTGTGTGATTCACACACCCAGTAGAGAACAGTTGGTGTTCACTGCTAGAAACCACCTCTGCATGTCTACCAAAACACCTCAAAGTTCTTATCCTTACAAAACTCAGTTCATAAGCAAAGGAAGCCAGTTGCTGTGACCCAGTTTGATGTGTGTGATCTGTAGCGACACCTTGCAACCACCTTTCCCTTCCCCAAGAGCTGACAAGCCATCTGTTAATATCCTCTCAAGAAATTTGCTGAAGGTAAACAAAACAAAATGATGAATTGCAGAATCCACTTTAGGTTCCTTTTCTACATTGTGTGATGCATGTGTGTGCTTCAAGTCTTTTGCCCTGGTCCATGTGTCCTCAGAAACCACAACAGCCTGTGAGAATGTTCTCTCAGTTCATCTCAGCATAATTTCACAGGCTTGGAGCTGAAGTCTCCAACGATTCAAATACCAGGGGTTTCATTTTCTCTTTTTCATTGTTTGCTTTTTACCATCTGTCACACAGAGCATTCATCTTGAGAAGATAGAAGAATATGAGAGGTCAACTTCGATAATCACCAGATTTTTTCCTTTAACCCTAAGCAGCAAGCCTAGCCCTTCCTTGTTGTTTTTCTGTCTCCAAACATAAAACTATTAACGCAAATATAACATATCTTTAAATAGCTCATTTTGGACAGTGAGAGATAGGGATGCTAAGAGAAATGAAAGGGAATGAAGAAGCAAGAAATCACCTCATGACAAGGTTCTGCAATTGTACATTTTTATATTTTTAAGAACATTAGTGGAATTTGTGAAAATTGACTGGAAGCATTAGTAGTGACATGGCATGGAAAACTTCACTTAGCAAATAAGTTGGATTGACAGGGACCTTACAATTTCTTCCTTTTTTTTTCATCATTTGATAAACTTCAGGGAGGTCTCAAATGTTTCCACTGAGCCTGTGATATGAGTGAGTTCGTATACTTTCTCTGGAAGAAAGATTACAGTTATAAATACCACAAAAGGATTTTGTGATAACCCATGCCACTTGAACAACTTGAACTAAGATCACTATAAATGAAAGATGTCGAAATGATGCTTATAGTAAAATTGAAGAGAAAAATCAAACTGGGTTTCATTAATCAAGTATTTTAAAATGCAGGTAGGTTGTATTTGCTCTGCTTTGAAAAATGACTATTTGTCCTCCCCCCAAATATTTGTACTCTTTCCTGATGTTGGAAATGTGTACTGATACTCAACTATTTTAGGGGGTTCACACATAGCTCTAAATAACATCAAATCATACTATATATATATATATATATATATATAGTATATACATATACTATATATATAATAAAAAGATTATTTCCTCATTTACAGTGCAGTATGCCAGTTACATCAAGGATAAAAAATCTCAGCTTAATGGGGGTTTGTTCTCCCCAGCTCCCTAACATTTGCTGTTCTCCCCCTTTTCACAGAAAATGTGGGTTTGGACTCCAACTTTGTTAAGCAGCAGTATTGAGCAACATTTAATTATATCTTTGTGTTTTAAAATTGCATGCAGTCACTCTAGTTTTGGCAGGTAATTCTATATTCTATGTAGGGCCAATGTATACAATTTTTAGTAAAATAAAATTTCCTGGGAAATAAAGAAGTCTTTGCTTTGAAGGATTTTGTTAATTGTGTAATAATAGCTAAATACAGTGTAGTGATTTGGCCAAAATCAAGATGACAACTCACGCGTAACATTCAGTCTTTACCACTCTTGATAATGTCCTAATTGCAATTGCCAGCTCTTACATATTCCAAGGATTTTCTTTCTCTTCTCTGAACTCATCACTCATTAAATCATGCCCTGTGTCTCTTGGTGCCCAGTGGAGAATCAAAGGCTCCTTCTCCAGTGGTGGCCTGACTCCTTTAGAGTACGTCAGGTTTTGTAGGGTTAGCACTTTATAGGGTTTCTACAGCAGCTGTTCTATGCTGATGGAGGCCAATAAAAATTCCATCTCATGGCAAAAAGCTTTTCTCTAACGAGACCAGAGACCATGAACTCTTCTTTCTCAATTCACTTCCACATCGACTTCAATATATTTAATGGCCTCTTTTCTAAAATTAGTTTCATGATGGGCTTGATTGATTTCAGGCTCTTTGTGCATTTAATTTAATGTTCATTCTCCATTGTATCATTGCCCAGCATGAGTGAAGATGATCAGACGTGTGATTAGGCAAATAAAGCAAGATTGGATTCACCCTGGAGGAGGCCAAGTGTAGAACTACCCTATCTCACAGGTGGGCTGTATGGCTGATGGGCAGGCTCTTTTAATGCTAACAATTGATCTTGAAGGCAGGAAGCTGCTGGAAGAAGTTACTCTGAAACTCTGCATCAGCATTCTTAGTCTTAGGAAAGCAAATGCTCTCTAGACTGTTAAACCAGTGTTTTCATGCTTAGAGCACAGGTTCTTGAGTCAGAAGATAAGTTCAGGTGATTGTACTATCTATGAATGCTAGTTGAAAGACCACAGAAAATTACTGACCCTCTCCACACTTCAGAATTATCAACTTCAAAATAGTGATACATTTGTATCATTAGTTTCTGGAACTAACATGCTGCTTCTAGTTTCTGGTGTTTCCAGATATTCCCTGGTTTCAGGCTGTGTAACTTCAATCCCAGTCCACCTTCATAATGGTTTCTCCATCTCCCCCATTTCTGTCTTCTAAGGACACTTGTTCTTGAATTTGGAATCCACTCAGATAATTCAAAATGATCTCATCTTAAAATCCTAAACTTAATTTATCTACAAGAGCCATTTACTTAAATAAGGACACAATTATTAGAAGCAGGAATGAGGATGTACACACGTCTTTTTGAGTACCACTGTTCAACCCATTTCAAGGAACCATTATATGCTTATACCACAGATTAAGTAAGGAAGCACTGAGAACATAGGAATGCTCTAGATATGTTAGTCATCATGATTTTCATGATTATTAAATGTGTAGTTTTATCATTATGGCATTTACTTATGTAAACCCACCTGAATGTCCTGGTGAGATTGGTTGTGATTAGGTCTGAGATACAAATACGAGACTTCAGTTGCCTTTGACCACTTCTTGTAAGAAAGCATGACTTCCCTCCCCAGAGTGACTTGGGGGAATCCTTGCCTCACATGATCTGAATAAATACACATCATGAAACTTTAAAGACCTATCAGTGTTTGCACCTGTAGCAGATGCACAGACAAGAAAAATCCTCAGAGACTGGACATGACAATAATTCCACTCCTTAGCATTTAAAACTTGGACCAGTACTAGCTAAAACCTTTCCTTTGGGACTAAAATAAATATTTATGTGCTTTGGTTTGCCTTTTGTAAACAAAAAGTTTGCTTGGAGAAACGTGATGTCATCAAAATCAGTAGTAAAGCAATGTCAGGTTTTTTCTCTGATTCTAATTGAGAAAGTTTAACTACCAGAGATAATTGAGCCCTTCAGATCCAGCTTTCTGGTGGAATGAATAGTAATGTCATGGGCCATTCCCCCACCCCAGGGAATGTAAACTCCTGTGAGGTATTTACCCCATATTCTAGTAAAGCCATAACCTGAAACCCTTTTCATTTCTTAAGTAGCGATGTTATTCATCACTTCCTCAATCCTGCTGGTTATTCGTCACTTCTTGTCAACCAAAGGCAGGTTGCAATGATACAGTTTATAATGATTCTTCAGTGTGTGCTAAGCATCTATCACTGTGCCAGCCTGTTCTCAGTGCTGTGCATAAAGAAATGCCTCCACTGGCTTCTTTCTTCCTGCATGCACCCTGCATGAGGTATGTGCCTGCTGGAGCATCTTACCAACACCTTGAGGCCTGGTCTGTCCTTATTACCCTGTGATGAGTCATCATAAGACTTTTTCTGGACCTCAGTAAACTCATTGATTAAGGAGGAACTGAAATCAAATGTTTTCATTACATGAAGATACATGAAAGCATAATAAAATGTTGCATTAAAAATAATAAAGAAAAGCTGAAGTTGACTAAATCTCAGCCACCAAATAAATCAAAGTATTTATCTTGTATCTATTTTATCTATTGTCCATGAATTAAGGACCCCAAACTAAAAAAGAAGGAGGCTTCCTTCTATGCAAGCTCAATGGGAAAGTTTTGAGATGTTGTCTTTGCAACCTTTGGTCTTGTCTGCTTTTATTCTCCATGCCATTTAATAGCTGAAACCTCGTCGGGCATGGTGGTGCATGCCTGTAAGCAGCAGCCTAGGAAGCAACAGCTGGGGCCAGGGATCGCAGTTCGAGTCCCGTTTGGGGCAACATAGCGATATCTAGTCCCAAAAAAATAGCTGGGCATGGTGGTGCGTGCCTGTAATCCCAGCTACCTGGGAAGGTGAGACTGGGGATTGCTTGAGTCTGTGGTACCCCGGACAACGTGAACCTGCGTTTCCACAGGCAAAAATAGCGAGACCTGGTCTCAAAAAAAAAAAATAATAATAGCTGAAGTGACTGAATGATGACCCATGGGGTCCTGAGGATGCTGCTTTGGACATTCTCACATGCACCCCTGCCTCTTCTCAATATTCCAGGGGGCAGTGGCCATATTGGAATATTCCAGCATCCACAGAAGTGGCATAGACCTCCCGGAGTGGGACGTCGCCTTCCCAAGGGTCCCAGCCTTCCTTGTTTGAAAGACTTTCTCCATTTTAATTCGCACGTGTCATTTTGCTCATCCTTCATAAAGCAACTCAAATATCCGAGAAGTACACCCACCACCCAGCGTGAGTCGCCTGTCTGTCTTCCATGGCCCCTTGACAGGGGTGTGTTACAGACTCCTGTTGGGTACCACTGTGGTCCCTGCTCAGCTTCCCACCCCCCCGATACTTGCCAACATCACCAGCACCTACTAGTGTCTCTGTGTGCCTGCTGGTGGATCCCCACACCCTGGAGGAGTGCCGGGCCTACCATCGTTCCTTCTGCTGTCACTCGCTCACCAATCACTATCAAATTCAGATACAATATGACCCAGCAACTGCTCTCTTGGGAATTTACCCAAAGGAGACCTCAATGTGGGTACAAAGGGACACCTGTACTCGGATGTGTAGTGCAGCACTGTAATTGCAAGGACATGGGAGCAACCAAATTGTCCAAAAACAGACGACTGGCTGAAAAAAATGTGGTCTATGTACACAATGGAATATTACTCATCAATTAAAAATGACAAATTGGATGATTTTATGATAACATGGATGGACTTAGAAGAATTCATATTGGCAGAAACAAGTCAAAAAGAAAAAAAACAGAAACCAAATGGTTTCACTATATGGGACATGGGAAACAAAAATCCATGAAGAAAAGTCAAAACAAGCCAACATCCAAATTGAGGTACACAACTTGCGGGGGGGAACAGGGTGGGAACGGTCAGAGAGGGGGTGGTGAACCCCAGAGATCACAGAGATGTGAAATTTATATATAAATAAATGATAAAAAAATTAACACTGCCTGCTGCCATCTCTGACTGCTCCCTGCTGCCACAGGACAGCCCTGTCTGTGTTGAATTATGCTGCCGATGACACCAGCTGTCTGTGTTGCACTGTCCTGCCTACTGTGCCACCTGTCTGTGCCTTCTCTGTCTGTTTTGAACCATCCCAGCCTTATCACCAGTTGTCATGCAAGCATCAGGTTCAACAGTCTGTAGGTTCTTGATTGGTTCTAGCAGTTGCACAGAGACTCCAGGCAGGCCAGGACTGGGACTGGGGTCCTGGGAGGCAAGTACCTCAGCCCCTCCCCCCCGGGAATCCTCACTCTCTTTTTCTGTCACTCTCTCGCATGTTCTCTCGTGCTTATGCACGTGCTCATGCACACACTGTGTCCCTTTATCCCCTTTCTTCTAGGCCTTGGTGTGGGCACTTATACACACCCACTGGATCACACAATCACCAGGAATGCACAGTACTTCAGGTACCTATTTATTATACTGGCTAATGAAAGAAAAAGCCTGATCAACTCACCCTACAAGCCCCAGCCATATTAGTAGCTTAATTCTTTCCATGTCAAATGCACACAGCTGCATCTAGAGGTCATTTCCTGTCGGGGGAGGGAGGGCAGTTTTCATCAGGGAGAAAGACACAGACATCATGGACGCTTGAGACGACATTCTTGTCAGGCCCTTCACTCTGTTCTCTGTCCCCAGCACTGACAAAGAGACAGCAGGAAACTGCTGTTCTCCCCTTACAAGCAGAGCTGAGAGACATGGACAGGAAGTCCTCAAAACGAGGTTGCTTCAGAGTGGGCTGGGTTGATCTAGACAGTGAAGTATGACTTTGTTTTTGTTTTTTTGATAATTGGCTGGGGAAGGGCAAAGAAGGAGGTGCTGATCAGTTCGTGGGCTAGAGAGCTCTGCTGCTGATAATACCCCCTCCTGTACCTCGTCTGTCTAAAGGATGGAGCTGGCATTAGGTGTTCTTAACACCATGTAGAGAAAAGAAGAGAAAGAAAATAGGAGTGTTTCATCTACTGCTAAAGAACTCACCTTTGGGTCTACCACCCATGGAAAGCACAAGCCCCCAGGGTGACAGATAATACCTGTGACCTCACAGTGACTCTGAGAACATCCAGAGTAGTGACTATTCCCTTGCATGTTTGGAAACCCGTGCAGCTCATTCCAAATGCAGCCATGAGTCTGGAGCATGAGGGGTCAAGCTAGTCGGTGGATGTGTGACTCCACTTCTCTCACTGCTTCTTTGTAAATGATAGGACATAACCTTTGTGTCTGCAGAACACTCACCACAAATCTGTCCCTTGAGACTATCGCTATTTTTAGCAAAAAGGGGCATGATGTGAAGTCCATCCTTTACCCTTTGATACACCATAATTTCCTCATTCAAGATACCTGCCAGTCTAGCAGAAAATACTTCAGTGCCATCAGATGGTTGCAGTTTGAAGAATAACAAATTGTTGCATCACACACAGCAGCACTTGCCGCCCACTGCTGAGATTTTCCCAGCACTTTGTCTGCAGTACAATAAGTTCTGATAGTTACTGCTGTAGCCTGTTGATTGGCAACTATGAGCTTGGAAACTTGGGAAACCTTGGGCTTTTTCTTATTTGAAATTACAGAGATTAACCCAGGTGATGCTCATTTTGAGCTAAAGAACTCACCGAAAAGCACAAGGTGGTGTTTTTGAACAAGTTTTTCTTCAAAAAATTATATTTTGTTTGAGACTCATAGCAGCAGGTAAACCCCAGGGCACTCTTGTATTCATACCCTCTGCCGTACCCTCAGGGACTGGAGAGTGTGGAGCACGGGACTGCCTGTAAGCAGATATTCATTAAGTGGAGAAAAGCCCCTCTCTTCTTAAAGAGGAAGAAAGAGAGGGGGAGAGAAGTGGGAGAAAGTTGGTATATTAATATAAGCTGAACCTGATTTCCTGATATAACCCAGCTGAAGTCTCCTGATAAGCAGTGTAC
>PVHY01027457.1:0-16225 GCA_004024945.1 Uropsilus gracilis
CAGAGTCCATCTCCAGACGCTTGAAGACATGTTCCTTTGAATGCTCCTCGTTGTCTTCCACGCTGTCTTCTCCTTGTCACCTTCAGGTAGCAGGAACTCCATGGTGTCGAACCAGCAAAGTTCACTTTCTTCTCAGGCCTAACTTTTGCACAGCCTCTCGCAGACACAAGTTAAACTCAGCAAAACAAACTCCAACACGTAGTTCAAATCTGCAAACTCCTTAACTGCATTAAGCACACATGCTGCCAGCCTGGGCCAGCCGAGGGTTCCAGGCCCTCGGTGGCCACGTGGCCAAGCTCACATGGCTCACATCTTTACAAGATGGCCGATTCCCATCTCTCCCCCACTGAACCTCTCTCTCTATCCAGTCTCCATATTCGAATCTGCATCGAATCCTTCTCTTTGTTTGCACACCCTTTATATACCCTGATTTCCCACCTTCCAGGAAATCTGTTTCACCTTGACTATTTCACTTCTTTCTTCCCCCCTGCATCCCCCTGAAGGGAAATTTCAGCTAAGGTCATTCCCCCATTTTAACATTACCTGTCCTTGAAATCTGCAATCTTAAACAGGAGGGGGGGGGGGCACACCCTATCATAACGAAAGATTATGAGAGTGTTGTTTTAAAACAGCTGCAGAAGATACTGGGAAATGAGAAAAATCATCAAATAATTGATGGAATAATAGACTGCTGTACATTTAGAAAAAGTGTAATAATGTTGCTAAATTATCTAATCAGTAAAAATGTATACAATAATCAAATTCTAAAAGAAAAAATCAAACTATACATTTGAAAGCAATATTGCAATGAGTTATGTAAAGCTGCTACCAATTCTTTCATCTCTACATCCCATTTACCAAGCCAACATTCATTGACACTGCTATTCCACTTGGTAAAAATTTCAAAAATTGGAAAATTGAGGAATTGCTAAAGATCATGCTAAAAGAAGTAGTTTTACCAAAAATGTGAGCACTTTGAAGAACTGGGCACTCTTCCTTTTTGGCAAAGGCACCAGAAGTCGTGCATGTTGACAGAAGGTTTTAAAACATATTTGGAAGTCGGTTCCTGTTCTATAAAATTTTACAGTTAAATAACAACATTTAGGATTCTAACAATACAGACGATGAAAGAATAAATTAAATAAGTAATTGATAGTATATACAAGTTGAAAGTGCACTTGAGAGGTGCAGTTTGAGGGGCACAATGGACGTTTTATATAAACTCGATATGTCTGTTACTTCCCCAATGGTTTCACATTATTCTACTATTTTAACCAGGGAGTGTTCAAATATTCTTAAAAATCAAGTTCACGTCATGATTTTTCTCAAACTGGTCACATTTCTAGCGTGTCATAATCGTTTGATTCTTTTGTTTTTAATTAAGAATCTTGAGGAATGGAAGAAAAACTAAATTAGAGTTTAATTTTGGAAATTTGTTAAAACTTTACTGAGTACCTGCCAAATGATGAAAGTCCCAAGTTGGATGTAATCTAGTGCCAAGAGTAGATCTCAATCTAACTTTGTAGGTTTCCTTATAATTAATAAGCGAATGAATGAGCAAAAATGAATCGAGAATGATCTCTTTGAGCTACCCACATTTTACACCCAGAGTATCAAAGTCTAACGTCCAGTTTTGCTTAATAACCCCTGGAGTATCACAAGGAGTGAGAACAAAGGGAAAATCATTAAAGAAAACAATGAACCTTGCAAAATCGCGGAAGCCTCATTATCGCGGATAATTCTGTCTGCACTAGGTTCCCGTAGTTATTTACGCGCCGCGACCGGTAGTGACCCGGTAGTGACGTCACTACCGGTCGGAACTCGCGGGAAAACTGGTCTGGGCCTCCGAGTGAAAGGCGCGCGCGGGACTTTGAATCGTCGGACCCCAGGAGCTCGAGCTGACATGAGCCTTTGGGTGGACAAGTACCGGCCCTGCTCTTTGGGGCGGCTGGACTACCACAAGGAGCAGGCGGCCCAGCTGCGCAACTTGGTGAGTCGGCGAGCTCTTCGGGAAAGCGGGTAGAAGAGAGGCAGCGGGTTTGGGCTTTCTTGCTCCTGAGAAGTGGTGCTTTGTAGTGGTATTTTGCCGTTTCTGCTGCAGGAAGAGTACGAGTGGAAAGAGGGGATGGGTTTTTTTGCAGTGTGTGAAAGCTGTGAAAGTCTCACTTGAGAAATGTCATCTGAAAGCCACGTCTTCTCATTTAAAGAGAGTGCAAAAATCTAGAGAGGGAATCACGGGTTTAAAATCCCTGAATCCAGAATACACATAGCATGTTTTAAGAGACCCAAGAAGGCCGGTGCAGCTGGATAATGGTGTGTGAGCGGGACAATGATAGGAAATGATGGTGGGAGTAATATTTACAGGACTAGATGGAAAGCCAATAGACAATTTTGTACAGAAAAGTGGCATTGTACTTCATAAAAATAGGCCTGCCTAAACATTTTTGGTGTCATTGTCGTTCCACATACCAAAAACCAGGTATTGAATTAACTTTTCTGAAGGTCATGTCTGGTTCTAAAATATTAGAATATTGAATTTAAGTAACGATTTCTTTAATCCATCCGACTTTTATTTTCATGTTGTATTGATTAGAAATGTGTGATAGTAATGTCTTGTCAAAAGTAAGATGGCTAGGAAAGGAATGGAGAAAGAAGATGGGTCATGAGAAATAAGTGGTGTCTGGAAGTCATTTATCCACACCTTTGAGTGTCAAAAGGTTGCACATACTGATGGAGTTGTTTTTGCTAAGCCCTCTACTTCTATAACTACAGGTACTAATATTAAGTGCTTCTTAAAATAAGAGACTCTATTCTTATATATGGAAATCATTAGAGAAGTTAATAGTGTTGAGATTGAAGTTTTTTCTTCTGATTATTGATATTACATCTGTGATAATTAAAACCTCTAATAGATGTTCACTTCTGTTAAGGTCCTTAATTCAGTTTTTTTCTATAATGGTCATTTACAAAACTTTTGCTGTACTTTATGCATCTGAAGCTACAACTTGTTTTCTAGTCATTTCAAAAGCCTCCTGGTGTTGATTTCCAAACTAGATTGATCATGAAAGTCACCTACGTGCTTTTTTTAAAACAAACAAACAAAAAAAAAAAACAGCCTTTTATGGCACTGCCCACCTCCATTCCCTTGCTTGCCCTTACCTTATAAAGATTCCCTTCTAACTCCCTGTACCTGCACTTCCTGAGGCTTTCTTTTGCTGATGCCTGTAAACCAACTTGAGATGTTTGGAAATTCATATCCTTAATTTACTCCATCCACTTTCCCAGTTGATGTGGATTGACAAAGATGGTAAAATTGAATTTAATATAATCCAGTTTTCCCATCTATTGAGTGGGTCAATACCACGGTGTGTATATATTTATTGTTTGCTATACACAGAGAACTGTATTAATTTGATAGGAAACTTACTGCTTGCCTGTGTACCTTAATTTGCTACTCTACTGCCCTGCTTAGTTTTTCTTACCTCACATTAACACCATTACACTCAATTGTTTCCTAAGGGAAGCCCAAACTAAAGACAGGCATCAGTCACAGTTGATGAATCATAATCTACATGGCTAATCTTTTATTTCAAAAAGTTTTGTAGGTATTCTGAAAGTCAACCAGGCATGAGAATTCTTTTCTAGCACATAATCTTGCCTGTAGTATGCCATGTTTATAAATTACATAGAACTAATGTTGGGAGAATAACTGGCACTTTAAAATAAATTACACATATGCTTATGCACCACACATGTATATTTTAAGTTTCATGGGTAGAAAAAAATATTTGATGCTTAAAAATAGTTTAATTGTACTTAGAACAGTTGTTTTGACTAGGCAGAGTGCTTTCCCCCCTCTCCCCAGGTACAGTGTGGTGATTTTCCTCATCTGTTAGTGTATGGACCATCAGGTGCTGGGAAAAAGACAAGAATTATGTGTATTCTACGTGAACTTTATGGTGTTGGAGTGGAAAAGTTGAGAATTGAACATCAGACCATCACGGTAAGCATTTCACTTGGAGGACCTCCGAGATTTTTAATCCTTGCAGTGCATACTCCCTGCTCATGCCCTTACTGCGCCATGTGTGAAATAAACAAGAATTTCACAGGTAATTCTAGTATACAGGATTTAGACATAATTGATCTATGGGCCTGTTATTATCAGACCTAGGTTTTGTTTGACAGGAAATAGAAACAACAGGAAATTTGAGATAAAATATAGGTGGTAAGACTCCTTTCAGATTACCTAGTAAATCAGCATCTCAGATGGGAATGGAAGTCAAATTTCCGAAGTTAATTTTTCTGAGAGCTGTATTGGGTAAGGGAAAAAGGAATAGTTTTGAGGAAAAAAAATTAAATCTGAACCCAGCTGACTTGGTAAAGATTGGGTAGGTGACTGATGATGAAAAGACAAAAGAAGTTCTGGGATATTCAGAAAGTTGCTATGATCTTACCCTGACTGCAGCACATTTACGCTTGGACAGTGTTCAAGAACTAGCTGAAATAATTTGATCGCCTCCTTAGATAAAATTTTCCTTCTACAAGCCATAATTTGTATTTATTTATTCTACCTCTACTTTGATTATTGTTTATGGGTCTTTTGCTGATTGTATTTTCAAGTTATGTTGGGAACATGCCCTAATTCATTTTCATGTCTTTCATAGCCTTTGGCACCTTGTCTGTTAAGTACTAGAAAAAAATTTAAGCTAAGTGATTGGATGTTAGATAATGCAATGGAATCTTTAGGAGTACAAATGGATTTTAGGATAATGTTGGTTAGTTTGTGTTTAGACCCACTGAGTTTGAAATACTAGTGGTATATCATTGGACATTCTTTTTTGTTGTTATCTAATTGCTCACAGGGTAAGTATAAAATTTTAGACACATTGTCAGTGTTGATTTTCCACACTTTCATAATCTTGAAATATTTTTAAGTTAATGCGTAGTTTTATGAATTTATTTTTTATTGAGATGATGTTGGTTTTCTATTACAATTTAGAGGTATAAGTATATACCTCTACAGGTTTATATTATACCATATCCACCACCAAAGCACCCATACTTCTCCACCATAGTTGATTGGATCCCCTCCTACTTTAGTTTCCCTCTGGTAGCCTCAAGTCTATAGTCAGATATCTAGGGTTTCTTTGTTTTAGTTGTGTATATGCCTTTGACTTATTTTCTAATAACTTAGCTATGAGTTAAATCACATGCTATTTGTCTGTCTTTTTGACTAATTTCACTTAGTCTCCAGTTCCGTATTACAGAAAAGGGTGCGATTTCATCTTTTTTTATACTTTAATATTCCATTGTGTAAATGTATCACATAATCATAATCCATTCATCAGCATTTAGATTGTTTGACCATTGTAAATATGAGTGTATATATTCCTTCACATTAGAGTCTTTGCGTGTCTTTGATAGATACATAGTAGAGTTGCAGAATCTTATGGTAGATCTATATTTAATATTTTTGAAGAACCGCCATGCTGTTCATCATAGGACTAGAATAATCTGCATTCCCATCTACAGTGTGTGAGGTTTCCTTTTTCTCTAAATCCATTCCAACAGAGTATATATCAAGAACACCTTTTGATAGAAAGTGTGGGGAACTATAGGAAAGAAACATAGTTGGGTATCTATACATATTTTAAAAATTTCTATGATAAAAGATAAAATCAAAAGAAAACTAAATATTGTCAAATAGCTGAAAGGCAACCATAGATAGGAAATTTCACACAATGATTGCGGGAATACAAATAATTTGGTTAAAAAATTTATTACAGGATAGAACTATAACCTACCAATAAATACATATATATATATAAATACATTTGACCTTTGTGATAGTCAACAGTAGAAACATGTAAATCTATTAATACTTACCAAATTGGTAAATAATTGAAAGCATGTTAAAACGTACTACAGATGGAGAGTGTTGGGGACTACTCATTTTCCATGGAAATGAGTTAAGTTTTTTTGAAAGCAGCTTATTTTCATGTATATTTATACATAAACATATATACATATATATTGCATTTAGAACTTATCCCTTTAATTCAGAAAATCCTTTATTTTGGGACTCTGTTACTTAGAAATGAAAGCGGTGTCTGATTCAATGCATTATTTGTGGAATTTTTTTCAGACAAAAAAATAAATGCCTATGTTATGATAAGCTTTGGGATATTTGTACCATAGGCTGATATGCACTCTGTTACTCTTGAATAGTTTTTTGGGAGGTATTATCTAGCTATAGTGTATAGTACGAAAAGCAAGACACAGATTTTAAATATATATATATATATATATATATATAAATGTTTTATTTTCAGTTTTTTAAAAAAATACTTTACAGTCTTTACATAGAAATATGTTTTTGTTTATATTTGTAAGTTATCAGGGAAAGGCTGTTTTAGTGCATACATGGATATTGCTTGCAGTGATCATCTGTTGACAGCGATATCATTTGGACATTTCTGGAGGTAAAGAAAAAAATCAAAAACATCAGACTTCATAAATTTATATGAAAACACTTTTTGCACATTAATAATGGCTTTAGTGAAATAAACTTGTGGTGGTTATCTAAGGTTTATTTTTGATAAGCACAGATTTATGCAAATTAAAAAATGAAACAGAAAAAGAAATAATTGGTGAGTCTACTTTCTTTTTCACAGACTCCATCAAAAAAGAAAATTGAAATTAGCATTATTGCAAGCAATTACCACCTTGAAGTTAATCCCAGGTAAGTTGCTTCTTTATAGAAATAAGCATTTTCAGAATAGTGGTGCTCTGCTCTGACTTAAAAAAAAAAGAATGGAACACTGTTGAAATAAGATCGTATGTGGAAAACACAGTCTATAAAAGTAAAGCTTTCCGCATCTGAACTAAGGTGCTTATAATCTTCCCATTTTTTTATCTCTTTGGGTCCTCTAAGTCAAGTAATTTTAATATGTTTTCTTGTGTACGACAGTGTTTGCACAAAGTCAGTACTTTTTGTTAAATGGCCTAAAGTCATTCAGAATTGATGATCAAAGCATCTCTAAAGTTTGTTTGTATTGAATATTTCAAAATTTGATGTTGAGTTGCCAGTCTTTGCACTTGGTGTAATTCAGTTTCTTGATTAGAAGGAATTATAAAAATTTGACCAATGTCTTTATTATCTATTACAGATTATAGTTTAGGATGTTGCTGGAAGATACATTGAAAACAATGCACAGCAGTTAAGAACTGTTTTAGTAAATTGTGTAAAATTGATTATTTTTGAAGCAAAGTTGGGTAAGGCTTGAGTGTTACTCGTGCCTGATACATTCTTGAGGAGCAAAATTAAAGACTTATTCATGCAAGACAACTAAATGGGCAGTGGCGCAGGAACAAGAATAAATACCCTTTTTACAACTGACCAGAACAGAGGAATAGAGTTAAAAGCTAATGTCTATTCAGTAGCAGGCAATGTGTGAAAAACTTTACCTGAATTATTGCATTTAATCCTCAAACAGACCTAATAGACAGGTATTATGTTCCATAATATGGCAAAAAAATCAAGAGATAAGGTTTTGGGGAAGGGTCATAGAGTAGCGAAGGAATTAATCCATAAACAGAAGGGGAATGTTTTGTATTCTTGACCAGCAAATGATCTCAAAAGAAATACTCTAGGGATATTGATCTAATAATAATGAACTGAGAAAGACTTAATGGCTCTTTGGAAAAATAATTTTAAACTGATCGGCTTGCCTTTTTTTTTGTTGTGAGTTCTTTTGTAGCAAGAAATTAAGGTGAATATTTTTCAGGCATTTGGAATTGCTATTCGCTGTAAACTAACCAAATGATTTTATGTTGGTCAGTAAGGTGGGTTTGTGTGCCAGGTAATACCTCTAATTGAATATCATTCTGAATTCTGCCTTTGTACTATACATTCCATTTATTTGTTCCATCTATTTACTCAGAACTTGAATCAGCTCCATGCTAGTGCATACAGCACATTTGTCTAGGCTTTTGCTCAGACTTTTATTAGGAAGACTAAGAAGACGAGGGAGGTTAAAATACTGTTTCAAAGAGTTATTTTTATGTTTTAGTAATTATATCTAATTAAGAAATTAATAATAGGTATTAACTGTATTATATACAGTACCATAAGAATTTGATAAACAAATATTATTTGTTGCTCATTAAGTACACTAAACTTAATATAACATGTTTATTGTTTCTAGTGATGCTAATCAATTGTAATTGAGTATTGACATATTATTGGTACTATATGATTCTAAAATACTTTTGAAGTTTTGTTATTACCTATTAATTTTGACTAAATATTTATGATTTAATATTGTCAACATTTTTCTCATAAAAACAGGTAACACTGAGGGCAAAATGCTTTGTAATTATTTGCATATAACTTTATTTTTGTTTTGTAAAGTGATGCTGGAAATAGTGACCGGGTAGTAATTCAGGAGATGTTGAAAACAGTAGCACAATCACAGCAGCTTGAAACAAACTCTCAAAGAGATTTCAAAGGTATGTGATAAAGAGATTTCTTTTACTGTGGCACATATTCCAGCAGTGTAAGAAAATTTAGTAGGAAATGTAAATTCTATGTCACAAATATTAACTTCCTGTCCTACACCAAGCTTAGTGCTGCTTTGTTTGATTTTTTTGGATATAAAAGTGAATGAGAACATTGTGAGCTCTGTACTCATGGGAATTTATAGATTAATGGAACTGAATTTTGGCAGCAAGAGGACTGTTTTGCCATACATTTGTATTTTAGAATTAGATGAATAATGGAATAATACTGTTTTTAGAATAAATTATAAGATTTGAAAATAACTGCTTAAAATTAGCTGTAATTCCACCATCCAGAGACAATAGTTACTTTTATTAATACTTTCCAGTGCTTTTTATATGCATGTGTGCATACATTCTCAGAAAAATGTTATAAATTTACCACTATGTTTTTAAAATTTTATATCTGAAAGAGAATAAATTTATACTACAACCAACCAGCAGTGTTGAGAAGTACCCATTTCTCCCTAGTATTTTCCAGTACTGCAGATAATTTTTAATTCTTGTCACTATAAATGGAGAATATATATTGTTCTGTTTTTCTTTAGTGAATATTACATTTTTTTCTTTTGTTCATTGCTCGTTTAATGGTTTTATGAGTTGCCCATGCATATTCTAGCCTACTATGGTCTCTGTAGTCAGCATTTTAAGTAAGTTTGTACTAATTTATTCATTTTTGTTAATATAATAATCTTTTTCTAACTTTTGTTTACCTATATTATAACTGTTGTTTGCATCTTGATTTTGCATCCTACCTTGTTACTAAATTCTCATATTTGTTGCTTCTTTTCAGTTTCTCAGGTAAATATATCCTCTTTAAAAAATAATTTTTTCTCACCTATAGGGTAAATGAGTTGATCAAGTTTTTCCTGGTATTAGTGTCTATGAACAGCACCTGTGGTATTTAGTTTCCTCCCCATGATTGTGTATAAACCTGGTCCAGTGGGTGAATGCATGACATGTGTGAGTGGGCTCACCTGGGCCTGGGAGGTAAGGATAAAAGGGGTGGCATCACCTGAAATGAGAGCGAATGAGAGAAAAGCAGAGAGAATGTGAAGAAAATACCAGATAAATTGGCCAAAGAAAGTGTGCAGCTTTCCTGTGGAACTCTCATGCCTCTCAGCCCCTCTGGCCCTACCCTCCCTGCCTGATGTGTCTGTGTAACTGCTAGAACCCGTCTAAAGAAACCACCCAGATTGGCTTATCTGTGTATCAGTTGGCACCATGAACCAGAGGGCTACGTGATATCATCCTTTCCATTGTGTATGGTTTTATATATTTTCTCTTTTCTAAAGCACATTCATGTAGTACTTAATAGTAGTAGAGCTAGTAGACATTTCCAAAAGTCATGACTCTGGAAATGGAAACCCATGCAGTTCTTTGTTTGAATTTTGGCCTGAGTAAATCATGGTAATCAGATACTCATTGTTTCTTATTTTATTGGTTGTTTCTAACATGAACTCTAAGTTAAATTTTTTTTAAATGTTGCTTTTGCATCTGTGTATGTGGTTTTATCAATTTACTTATGAGTTTCAGTATCATAGATCACATTGATAGGTTTTTTTCATGGAAACATCTTTGCATTAAAGTGAAGTAAACCTCACTTTGTTAAAGTGAGACTAAAATGATGTCTTAGTTTTTTAAATATGCTGTTGTTTCCACCTGCCAGTGATTTATATCAGTTGGTCTTTTGGTTTGGTGCTATCTTTGAGATCAATCTACTTGTCTCCATTTTTCCATTTTCTTCAAATAGAATTGTTTTCAGAATTTCTCCTCATTTTGAGGCATCTCTTAGAGTGAGCTTCATTTTGTTATTTTCAGTCTTTTGCTCTGTTGAACTTTATTGCATCAAAGTTCCTTTGTTCTCATTCATGAATTAAGTCCTGTGGGTGCAGTTCTTAAATTGGTGCATGTGTTTTCCAGAGTGTTCTTATGGTTATTTTGAGGGTCTCCTATCCTGAGGGTTACCCAAAATCTAGTATTTCCCATCCACTTCCTCCTCTTCATTGGTGCTTGTTCTTCTCATATTTCAGGTTATTAAGTAAAGCTTGTAACTTAATTTTATTATAAACATAACTCATGTCTCTTGTCATTTTAGAATCTAGATATTCTGTCCATTTTTATAGACAGAATGCTATACTGCCACCACTGTCATCTTCTAAAAATAATTTATGAAAGCATAATGGTTGGACTCAGTTCCTGTCTACATATTTTTCTTGAGTACTTTAATACTGTTTCTTGATTATGACAAGGTAGAATTACTGTACAAGTGACCAGATATCTCTATAGATATATAGAGATATACTGGCTACATCTCTTGTGCCAGTGTTTACCTAAGTATGGTTAATCCTTGAACAGCACAGCTTTGAACTGGACAGACCACTTATTCATGAATTTTCTTCTAAATAGATAACAAACTTACAGTACCAGTAAATACAATATATTATGGTGTATGTATTTTCTCTTATGATTTCCTTTTCTCTAACTTACCTCATTATAAGAATGCAGTTTATGATACTTGCAGTATATAAGGTATTTGTGAGTTGACTTTCTGCTATCAGTATATAGCAGTGAAAATCAGGTTATTAGTAAAGTTTTTGGCAAATATAAAAAGTTATATTTGCGTTTTAAGGGTCAGTTGTATGTATATATCTTAGAGTGCTAAGATTTCATGTGTTCCACAGAAATGAGCTACTGAGATAGAAATAGAAAGATAGATATTCAAACTAAATCTATAACTTACATCTTCATCAAAGAGAATAGTATGTCAGAATTATTTAGGATTTCATTCTGAATGAGGATGAAAAAGATAGGCACTAAAATTAAAGTTCGTTTTGTTTTTCCTTGACTCAGTGGTGTTACTGACAGAGGTTGACAAACTCACCAAAGATGCTCAACATGCCTTGCGCAGAACCATGGAAAAGTATATGTCCACTTGCAGACTGATCTTGTGTTGCAATTCTACATCTAAGGTGATCCCACCTATTCGTAGTAGATGCCTGGCAGTTCGTGTTCCTGCTCCCAGCATTGAAGATGTAAGTTAAAGTTCTAAGAAATAATTCAGTTCAGATTCTGTTAGAACTGGGTATATAATTCCAGTGTGTTTATTTGTATCATAGCATAGTGAAGTGTCAATAATTCAAGTATAGCTATTGCCTGAATATTAACCATTAGTAGATAACAAACCTTTACATACACATGCATTTATATGCATATAGCACTAAAAATGTGTGTGTGGGGGGGGGTGTGCATGTAGTAGTAAGTAGCAGATAACAATATGTAGAAATTATTCCCTTTAAATCACATTTTATCTTAAGCAGTTTTATGAATCTTACTAAATTAGATAAGGGTTGGTCATTTAGTGTCTTTTACCTCAACCTAATTTGACTTTGGAGAGACTTTAAATATGGAGGAAATAGATTCTGCATGTAGATTATGTAGGAATACATAGTATTTATATTTAGTTCAGTGTTAGTCTGAAACAACATGCTATGTGTATTTTTTTTTAATCATTCTTAGTATCAGTAAAAACACTATTTCTTACAGGAAAGCAGCTTTCCTATTAATAGATACTGGGTGATTTTTATGTAAAATAAAAATAATATGTGACATTGTATTAGTTTCAAAGAGATAAAATACCTTTACGTTTCTCTTGTAGTAACTGTGTGTAATATAGTAAAAAGGAGTGTAATATAGTAAAGCAGGTAGGATCACCAGATTATTCCAGACTCATGGCCACTACTCCCATCTGAATGCATGCAGTTAACATCTCAGAGTCGATAGAACTCTCCTTGGCATCCTTCTTAACAGTGTCCTTACCATCAGGACCCTTTGTCTTCTGTTGTCCTGAGGAATTTAAATAGCTTGTAACTTGAATCATGTCCTCCTCCACATCCAGAGGCAGCTCTTCTGACAGCTCGACTTACTGCTAAGGGAGTGCATGGGTTAGAGTAAAATGATAACCAAAAAATGAAATTGTCTCATTATGCAGTTTGACAGATTACTGTTGTTAATTATTTTATTTACAGATTTGCCATGTGTTATCTACTGTGTGCAAGAAAGAGGGTCTAAATCTTCCTCCACAACTGGCTCATAGACTTGCAGAGAAGTCCTGCAGAAACCTCAGAAAAGCCTTACTGATGTGCGAGGCCTGCAGAGTGCAACAGTGAGTGCAAGGGGCAGTTACCGCAGGAAGTATTTTGGGGTATAGGCACACTTTTATTTACTGTGCTTTCTTTTAATCATGTAGATATCCTTTCACTGCAGATCAAGAAATCCCTGAAACTGATTGGCAGGTATATCTGAGGGAGACTGCCAATGCTATTGTCAGTCAGCAGACTCCACAAAGGTAATCAAAATAAAAGATGGCCGTAATTAAAGCTTGTTCACTACAACAGTAATAGATATTGCAAGTTTTGGGTTATTTGCTTTGTCTTAACATGATGTCATTTAGAATTATAATTTAATATGGAATCTAAATACTAAACTCTTAAAGGGCACTATTTAATTTTAGAAACTTATGGTTTACCATAATTGGTATATGGTATGACTTTTACTAAGTTGATAGTAATTGTGGAACTTACAAATTAAAACATATCTTAGAAGTTTAGTTTTCCTTTCAGATGATTTAATACATAGCAATATGTCTGCCTCTTTGATATTGAAAAGAACAATATATAACTTTGTCATTGTTGCATCATGTGCAGTAAAATGCCAGACTTCTAGTTCTTCTGTTGAATTTTTCCGTTAAGTATCCTTGAACAGGTAACTTCATCTTAGAGCTTTAGTGTCTTCATTTAAATAATGGCAGTTTTATTATTCCCTCACATGGATACCTGTGCATTTATTGTAAAGAGCAAAGGAGATTGTGTCCTAATGATTTGAAAAATAGAAAGGTGTTTATGTCTCATGGAAGGCTCCATTAAGAATATTTTGTATTAAAAAAAAAGACTACTTTGTATATGCCTTCAGCATTTAGAATGTGTTTTGGCACATTTGCTGCACAGTTGTTTCCATTAATTTTTGTATTCTGTTATTCAGTAAGGGATCATACTGAAAATACTTTAATCACTAATTACTTGATTTATGACAGTCTTGATTGAGGGGGCCATTTGGTTCTTTTCGAAAGTAGAAGTGACACTTAAAATTTATCCTACATTTTGGAAACCTGGAGAAGGTATCTTAGATTCACAAGACAGTCTACTACTCTTAATGCATTGAAGAACAAGAACCTTTCTGCACTGCAGGGACTGTAGTTGACCATTAAAAAACAATGGACAGATACAGCTACTAAAATTTAAACTTTCCAGTTTTATTGATTGTTTTTTTTTTTGAGACTAGATTCTTCAAAGGGCTATGGCATGTATGCTATGCTATCATGTAGAGTAGTAGAGATAGAAAGTTACTTATAGTGGGTACTTAGTGTTTCATCAGGGTTTGCTTTGAATTCCTATAATTCAGTTATTTAAGTTACAGTAATGGACAATTTTCAAAAGTGCCAAACATATTATCTCTTCAGATAACAAATCTTGTATCTAGGAAAAAATACACATTTCATTTTGTAGAATGCTTAAAAGTAATAAGGAAGAATTTGCTTTTAAAAACATAAAAATCTAATAAAACATGTCTTAGGAACTTTTTATAGAACATTCCCACACTCCATGTGATTTTTGTGGTTTTGTTCACTTTAAAGAAGAAAAATTGGTGGTAGTGTAGAATCTCCTACCTTTCGGAGATTTACATAGAAGAGTTGCAAAATTTGACAATTATTTGATGTATTTTTAAGACATTGTTTGATTTTTTGCTCTGCTTAGTTCTTCTAGCTGCTGCCCTTTCCTCCTCTTTTCCAAGTTTCAGTTCATAAATGTATTTGTTCAAGAAGAGGTGCTGCTCTTTCCTATTTAAACTAACAACTGCTGGAATTGCTTCCCTTGTACCAAGTGTAAAAAAATTCCTTTCCAGAAAGCCTTGGGGTTTCCAGAATTATTGACAGGACTGGTGTCATTCTGAATATTGATCGATGTAGTACCAAATGACTACTTCTGATTGTTGAACTATTTTTTAATTTAGTTTATTAGTTTGCTCTAATACTTATAATCCTGATTCTGTTTTTGATCTTAGAAAAGTTTTAGTTTTTTAATTTGCACAACAAATAATACTTAGTGAACAGTTAGGATGTCAGTCGTGAGGCAGTTATTTAATTTAATTGAGCTAACATCCCTGTAAGAAAATTTATTTTAATCTTTGTAGCTAAAAAACCTATGTTGAGAGGTTGTAACTTATTCAGGGATATTCAGATAGTAAGAGATAGTTCTAGAGTTGTTTTTCTGACAGAAGAATTTGTACTCTCTATCATATGGCATCCTCAAGAAATAATGACACAGAAACAATACCTTTAGAAAACATTCATTTTAAGAACTAAGTCGTAGTAGAAATGAACTCAGACTGAGATGAGTGCCTGTGAACATGCATATAATACAGTGTAGTTCCACTACACTTGTGCAGTTAATATATATAATGAATCAACTTTTCAGAAAAAAGATACATATATGATGATTTTATTAAAAATACTCTTCTACCTTTTATTTATGTCTATTTTTGTACTTTATTGATAAAGCCATTTTTTTTCTGGGTGGTGAGGAGGGAATACTGCCATATTTGAGAGGGATCAAGACATTAAAAATGCTGACTCAGCTGTGAGTGTGATGGAAGCTTAAATCCTTAACAACTCAAAAGTTCTCAGAGTTGTTATAAGGAATGCATATTGTATTGTAATAAACCTTGAACAAAATAAGAGGCAAAATAAGTGCTTTGGCAGACATTGGAAGGGGGTGGACTTAGTACGATCTGAGCTTAAATTTGAGGGCAACTCTGCTATGATTAGCTTTGTCAGTTTATTTAGTTTTATTTTGGTACCTCTTGATACTCCTAGAGCCCTAGGAAAGAGAGCTCAGCTGCGATTTTTAAGATATCTTTTATAAAAATCACTCCTTGATTGTTCTGAAATGTTGGCCATCTCTGTTATTATTTCAGTGAAGATTCAGAACAGATTCTCTGTTATAGGGTAGGTTGATATATAGAGAGAGATAAATACTTGCTTATGCGTATTTATAATTCCTATTGTCACTTTTTTTTCTTGCTATTTTAAAATTCCATATGTTTTTGTCCCTCCTATACCCTTTCCTGAAATGTTAAGAGAGGAGCCTAGAATTAGGGATCAGAGGTTGGAATGTTTATTCCACTCTTTTCTTAGACTGCCTGTTCCATGCTTAACTGTAACCTCTTGCAACCTTCTATGACAGAACAGCTTTGTTTCCCTGCCATACAACTTTTTCAGAGTTGTAATAGTAGCACTATACTATATATCAGGCTTATTTTATTTTGTTGTCTAACTAACTGGTGTTTGTTTATTCATGAACTTTTACTAGATGTCCTAGGTATGAACTAATTAGAGAAAAGATTAAAAATATATTACTTGATATCATTTAAGTATGTTAGAATTTATATTGTAATAAATTCAACTCTCACTTTCTTTTTGGTACTTTCATAGTATTTTGCTATATGTGACTTTAAAAGAATTCTGAGGATTTTCTTTAAAAAAAATGAACTGAAACTAGGAACAGCTTCTGTGTGTATCCTGAGTATAAAAATTAAGAAAATGTCCTCA
>PVHY01027458.1:0-16217 GCA_004024945.1 Uropsilus gracilis
GATTCCCTAAAAATGATTGCTTAGGAATGTTTAGTAGTATCTAATGATAATCTATTTTCTGTTAAGATATTGATTTCTGTCTTCCAATGATATTGCCCTCACGCGCTCATGATATTGCCCTCACGTGCTCATTCCTGTCTCTCACTGAGATAATGCACTCACGTGCTCATGGAATGCCCCTCTTCATGGAATGTTGAAGTAGCTCGTTTAAACAATATAAAAGTGGCCTGAAAACCTAAAATAAACCAGCAGATTTCATTGCTCACTGAGTTCGTGTCTGTGACCATCATTCGCCTGCCTGAATTTTTCCTGTCTACCTGAAGCCTGTACTTAGTGGTCTTCCTTGCAAGGCCGGTCCGTGACAAAATATTTTAGCCCTATTTGTCCAAGAGGAATATGCAATTTCCCCTAATGTGAATGTTTGAGTAGAATATTGATCCTCCAGAGACACAAGGTATAGCATCTTTATTGGTGTATTATCACTTACTTCACTATGCCTTTCTAAAGGATGTCAATTATGTAGGGACTAAAGGAAAACCTCCCATGCATGCCTGAGATGACATATTGTAGCTCAGAATAAGATAATGAGCAGATGCTGGCTGTTATGAGCAAACACTGAATGTTTTCTGTAGGTTAAAGTTTCCTTTTCTGTAGGCTAAGGATCACCTCTAGTAGTCATATATAAGTTTTGATCCTTATTGAATGGAGAGTCAAAGGTTTCTAATGGTTTGAGTGTCCCATAGAAACAGAGGAGGCAAAGTTTAGTTAATTTTATCACTTTGAGAGAGATGCTTCTTTTTGGAGAACAATTGTCACAACATAATCTGATGAGGATATACATAGAAAAGTGGCATTGATATCCCCTCCATCTTTGGCAGTGAAGTTGGGATGGATAAAAGCATCTGGTGGAATAAGTAGACATCAGAAGTAGTACTGAGATTCTAGGGGTTGTAGAGTCTCCATCTATCTGTTGTTGAGGGAATACCTTATAGGGGACTTCAGTTCATGGTTGCTGTATAATTTTTGGAAGGATAAAGTATATGTATGAGCCTTTTTCCCCCTGCCCTGTGACCCTGTGTCCCTCATTGGTGGCCGTCAACAGCACCTCTCATTGGTGGTCGTCACATTGTAGCCCATTAAAATGGGACTTCCTCACTTGGTTTTTTTATTTACTTTTTCCCCCACTAGGATGCTCTTATTCCTCTTTTTCTGGTCCTCTTTTGTATTATGTGAACGCCACCTACTAGCTGTAAGAAAAGTTCTGTTTCACATCACACAAAGTTGAGATGAGCTTTTTTTATACCCTGGTGTACAGCGGTCAGACCTCACATGAAGAAATGGAGCAGTTTTTACATGCTTTTGTCATTTCTTGATTAATTATCCTCCTCATTAAGGGAGGTCACCTGTACCTTTTCTCTGTGTTATCACTTAGTGCTTCTAAGGGTTTGTACTTGGTAAAAACATTAAGTATTGGTAGAGTCAGTACAAGAATGTTTGCTAATTTTATATATGTGGGTAGTCACTAGGATTGTTACCACTTCTTCAAATGCTTTTGTAATAATTTGCTATCATGGAACTTTCCTCCCACTCCTTAAAATATTATGATGAAAAACAAAAATGTATTCATTTATCTAGGTATAATGTGTAAAAAAGATTTGGTTAGGGAGTCCCTGATTGGAAAAAGAATAAGCAAACTGATTTTTTTTGGTATTAAGCAACCTACTTTAAATTTCAACCTTGTCTTTTACAGATTATGTAAGTTTAGAAGTCCTTCCTTATGCTTTCAAGATAATTGTTTCCTCAACTCTAAAATGAAAAGTTATATAATTTACTTTAAGGACTTTTGTGAAGTCATTATTTTGCTGAGGATTTATGCTGTAGCAAATAATATATAACAAGTTTTACCAATATGCAGCAGAATCTTTTATTTTCAGAACCTCAGATTAAAAATATGTAAAATAAGAGGCTTGATCGAAGTTGTCTAGAATTCTGTGTAGTTTAAAAATTTCGTAATAAACGAGTCTCAATTTACAGTCTTATTCAATGTTAGCATTGCCCTGGATTACATATTCCCAAATTGGTTGTGTTATAATTATTCAAAAAGAATTGAAATTATGACCGTTTAGTTCCATATGAAGCCTACTAAATCATATGTACCTAGTTTTTTTAAAAAACTATTTAGTTACTGTTCATATGACTTGTGATTTGAATGATTCTCTTTCTAATATTATGATTCCTAAACTATCTCTGCACAATGGGCACATATAAACATATTTTTCATAACATCAGAATGTTTGTTGATGGATTCAGGAGGGAAGGCAGAATCATCAGCACTCATTCTTTAGAGCAGTTAGGTGAGTAAAGACTCAGCTTATGTAGCTTAGTAATCTACAATGTGGCAAGTGATAACATGGTAAATGCAGAAACTGGTTAATGGTGATTAAAATGTTGAAGAAATGCATGAAGAAATATATGCATAATGTTCTCCTTCAAAATAAATTAGAATAAAATAGAAGATCAATAGAGAATAATAGCATGTCTAGAAATGTTCTCAATTACTAGTAAACACTTAGAACAATGCAAGGGTACCATTAACAATCAGCAAGCACATGGAATATTTTAATAAGTAATGGTGGAGCACTTATTTACAATTTTAAAAACTACAGTGATCCACATATCAAAATAAATCTCATATATTAAAGAATTCTTATAAAAATGACTAAGAAGGAGATCCAGGAGCTATATCTGTAAATATATGTTTATATATAATCTATGTATAGCTATATATCTATATATAGATAGATATATATAGACATCTATATATAGATATCTATATTTATACATAGATATATTTATATATCTACCTATCCATATATAGATATCAATATATCTATAAATATATATTTACATAAATAGATATATGTAGATATACATCTATACATAGATATCTATGTTTCTATATATAGTTGCTATCTATATATAGCATATATACCTATACATAGATATAGACATATATATATATAGAGAGAGAGAGATAAAACTGTTCATCTAATTCCAACATGGAAGTCAGAGAAATCATAGAAAACTTTTTTCAAACCAATAGCAAAGCTTAAAATACCCATATAATACATACAAGGTGTTCTCTCTAATATCTGGTTGTTTGTCACCTGGATATTATGGTGGTCCCCAGTCTTACAAAATATTTTATATACATTGAGTTGTTTAAGCTGAATATATGGGAAATTGCAAAGTAGACAGAAAAATGGAAAGAAGAGAAATGCAGAGAAAGGGAAAAAGGAAAAAGGAAGGATGAAATTAAGAAAAACAACATAAATTTATCATTAAGATGACCAGCAATCTATAACTTTCACATACACTGACCCAAGGGCAAGGATGTCATTCAATATAGCCTCACTTACATCTGGGTCTCCGAAATGGGTCTCTATATTATAACTGGAATATAGAAGGAGAAAGCTGGGTTCTTAGAATCATCATGTCCTCAATCTTTTGGTAGCAACAAATTAACATATTAATATTCACTGATGGAAACATCATTAGCATTCTCATTTTGGGTTCCTTGGTACTTCAGTCAAAATTAAAGCAAAATATAGTTTTTTAGTCATTGATAATCAAATTTACAATGGGAAATTATCCCTCAAAAATCATCTAATGTAGACAGCCAAGGATTTTAGCCATTTGATTTTAAAGATTTGTAATTATAAGACTTGATGTATAAAATGACAAAGACCAGCACCTAGAGTCATAGAAATAAGAAAGTTACAAGAGATTACTCAAATTAAAAGTAAAGAAAAAAAGAACACCTTTACATTGATGGTGGGAATGTGTATTGGTCATATCACTATGGAAAACTTTGTGGAGGACCTTCAAATGACAAAACTGGGGCAATCATTTGACCAATGATCCCACTTCTGGGAATCTACCCAAAGGATACAAAAACATTCATTCTAAAGGAAAGTTGCACTCCCATGTTTATTGTAGCACAATTTACAATAGCCAGTGTCTAAAAACAACACAAATGTCCAAAACTGAGGAATGGATAAAAAAAGTTGTCATATATTTACACAATGGAATATTTTTCAATAATAATAAAAAAGGACAAATTCATGTTATTTGTGGTAAAATAGATGGAGTGAGATGGAATCATGCTACCTGGAATTAGTCACAAAAAATGGTCTCACATGTGGGATCTAGGGAAAACAAAGGGACAAGAACGAATTAAACCTAACAAAATGATAAGAGAACTGAAATTTACAGCAAGGAAGGGGGAGGAAGAGAGTAAAATCAAGGGGGAGATGAGCACACAGCATCAGGATGACAATTCATGGGTGACATGATGGTGGGAGAATTTTGCTGTATACAATGATATATGAAAAATATAAATACATTTATTTTGGGTATTTTTCTTTGGTTGATGTTTAGTTTTGCTAAATTACTGCATTTATATAACTTCATATTAGTTTGTATTAGTAATACCGCAGATGAGGGACAACAGATAAAAAATTACTACAATTTTTGATAAAATTTGAAGATGTAAATAATCTATAAATTAAAAACTTAAAGAAAAAAATAGAAAACATTTTATGTGGGGACTAACAAATAGAGTAAATATGTTTAAGAACTGAAAGTAATACAGAGATGGGGATTCACTAAATCTACATTGATGGATGTGTAATCCCCTTGAATAAGTAAATGGGCAAAATATAGAGTCCCTAGGAAGTTAAAAACAAATTATGGATGTAGTCTCATTATTCCCCTTTACACATAGACTCTCAACCAGAGGGTAAAAGTTGTTTATAAGCAAGATAATTAGTAGCACATATGATAGTAATAAAGGCTTTATTTTCTTTGGTACTTGTGAGGATCCATGGCATCACCAGGATTTATGCTCAGAAGATTTCCAGCCTCAGGATCTAAAATTGCCTGTAAAACCAGAGAGCTAAATTCTAAGAAGAGAGGTTTTTCTGACCACAGGAGGGTGAGTTTCTTCATGACATTTTAGTAACATATTGCTTACCTTTAGATATATGACCAGGGCTATTTCTTTCTCAAGAATTTCATGCCTGGGGCCTGACATTCTTTGCTATACTTTGGTCATTTAAATTCTTACCAGACAAGTTTCCTCAATTTCATGATAAAGGTAAAGGCAGGTTGTGTTGGTCTAGGTGGGCAGATTTCAAGCATTTCCAGTGGATACAGTTTTTGTTGGGTAAGGTATTGAGGAAAGACTTAGTTGTACTATAAGTCTTTTCTAGTGTCCACATGTTCCCTTAGAAAAGAATGGCTCCTGGAAATGTCTCCTTCATGACTGAATTCATTCTCAAGGGTTTAACAGACCCCTCTGCAACTCCCTCTGTTCCTCCTGTTTCTAGTAATGTATATTATCTGTATGTTAGGAAATTTAGGTTTACTCTTTTTAATAGGGTTTAATTCACACCTTCACACTCCCCATGTACTTTTTCCTTTTCAACTTCTCCATTGTAGACATGTGTTATTCTTCTGTGTTTACACCCAAAATGTTGATCAACTTCATATTAGAGAAGAGTATTATCTCCTACATGAGTTTCATGACTCAACTTTATTTATTCCTTTTTTTTTGGTATTTCTGAATGCTATGTGCTGACATCAATGGGCTATGATGGCTATGAGGCCATCTGTAACTTATTCATGTATAATGTTGCTATGTGGCCATCTGTAACCTATTCATGCACAATGTTGCCATGTCTCCTCATGTGTGTTTCAGTCTTAAGCTTGGTGCATATTTCATGGCAATTTGTGGTGCAATAGCTCACACTGTATGCATGGTAAAACTGACCTTCTGTGATGCAAATATCATCAACCTTTATTTATGTGACATCCTTCCTCTGCTTCAGCTTTCCTACACAAGTACCTACATCAGTGAGCTGGTGATTTTTATTACAGGAGTCATCAACATCATCATCAACATCATTGTTCCTAATATCACTATCTTTGTCTCCTATGGATATATCCTCTCTAGCATTATCTGTATTAGCATCATGGGAGGCAGACCCAAAGCCTTCAGCACTTGCAGTTCCCATGTACTTGCTGTTTCTCTCTTCTTTGGGTCAGGTGCATTTTTGTATCTCAAGCCCTCTTTTCCTGGGTCTATGGATCGAGGAAAAATCTCCTTTGTCTTTTTTACCAACTTGGTTCCTCTGATGAGCCTTTTAATTTACAGCTTGAGGAATAAAGATGTTAAAGTTGTTCTGACAAAGACTCTAAGGATGAAGTATTGATTAGAAATAATCAATACTTTAAAATTAATTTAATTTAATTTAACATTAATTAACTGTGGAGTTAGTTATAACACGGAGAATCTGATACAATTACAATAATTTTATTGGTAACTTTCTTTTTTAATCACTGAGCTGCTGTCAGGAAATAAGCTTAAAGCTTTTTCTTATAGGTTTCCATGCAGTTTCTATAGGGTAGGTTTTTCTTTTTCTTTTATTTTTACTATTTCCTTTTTCACCATTTTAGTATGCACTTATAACACTAAGGGAGCAATCCATTATTTTTTTTATCATTTTGAATTTCCTTTTCTCAGAATTAATGTGAATTAATAGAGGCTTGTAAAAGCCTTGTCATGTTAAACAAAAAGACAAATCTTTGAGAAATTAATTCATGGAAGTAAGTATATGGGTATATCAATGATGATTATTTGATCATATTTCTGAATGTAAAAATTAGATATGTATGAATTTCTATATATGTGGCCTGGTTGGATATGTCATTATATATTTACTATGTAGAGGGTGAAATTTTCAATGAGGTATTGTCAATGACAAATGCAAGAGTTAGAATAATTTGTAATTTAAATGAATTGTTGAGTCCCATAAAGTATATATGGTAATATCAGAAAACAGGACTATATGGGAAACTTTAGTGAACAAACTAATGTGGTAATGTTTGGAACAGAAAAAAGAAAAGAAAACAAATTAAGAAAACTAGAGCTGCAATTAACGAACTCTAAAAGATGTGGAATGTTTTTCATAAAATCATATATAGCATAATGCTATCAATATACAAATATATTTGCATAGGAATAGACATGTGCCCATGAAAATATTTATTATCATTGATTTTAACAATTAGTACCTACAGCTCAAAGCAGTGCTGAGAAAAAGAGGAAAAAGCCAAATATTTCTACCATATCTATTCCAAGACAATATGCAATTTTCCCTGATGTGAAATTGTGAGTAAAATATTGAGCCTCCAAAGACAGGGTAAAACACTGTTATTATTCATGTATTAACTGTTTATTTTTTCTGTCTCTCCTAAAGGATGTGAATTTTGAAAAGGTTCCATGAAAGCCTCCACCCATCCTGGAGATGATATCTTCAAGTTCAGAATAAGATAATGAACTGATGTTGCCTGTTATGTTGTGCAAACACTGAGTGCTGCTGACATTCCTTTTGTGTAGGTTAAAGATCAGTTCTGGCAAAATCATAGTTACAGATTTTGTTCTTTGTGGAATGGATGCCAAGGCAAGGCAAAAAGTAAAGGTTTCTAAGTGCTCTGAGTACCCAATAAGAAAGCAGGGTTTTGTTCAGTTCTATCACTTTCATAGGACCCGTTCTTTCTGAAGAACTATAGTAGAGAAGAGATCACACTTAGTTCTGATGAGGTTTGAAAAAGAAGAGTGATCATTGAATGCTTTCTATGCTCCTCATCCTTGGTGGTGTGGTGCAGATGAGGAAATGTCTCTGGTGGAGTAAAGTAGATGGTAAAGGTGTTGCTGATCTATGGCTTGCAATCTTCATCGTTCTATTCTTAGAGAATGTTTTATGAGGGGACTAGATTCAATTATTGCTATATAATTGGGGGAGGTAAATTGATGGCTGCTATTACAGACCAGACTGGATTCATGCTATGAAATGAGGAAAACTCCATTTCTTCATTTCAAAACTGTCTCATCTGCCTCCAGAACACTGGCTACAGAACACGCATGACTACCTCTGAAGAGCGATAACATCGTCACTCCTTCAATGCTTACGTAAGGAAACATTCCTTAGGAGATAGCAGTCAATTTGTGAGTGATCCTCTTGCCCTCAGTTATCTCACAGGAACCAATATGTTAACCAATTTTATTGGGCCCTCACCATTTGCCTTCCTGTGAAATTCGTCATGAATTGTATTTTGTAAGAATAAATTTGTTCTCTGGTCCATGCTCCCAGACCGCCCTTAGCTGCTGTAACTAAGCATTCTCTATCATCATCCTTTCTTGTACCCTGTGTCTGGCTTTCAACAGTAAAGGGTCTATGTGAATCTGTTTCTCCCCACTTGTGGCTCTGTGTTCACTATTCCTCCCTACATAGTACTTGTTGGTGACCGTCACTTTATAGTCCGTTAAACAATGAGACTTCCTTTAGGTTGTTTTCTATTGCTTTTATTTTTCTATCATGCTTTATTCCTTATTTAAAGTCCTCTTTATTTTCTATTAACCTTCAAATTTCTCTCTCACCTATTTTAAGGACTGGAGGTGCTCTTTCTTTACATCCTGGTGTATAGCAGTCAGTCACCACGCAAAGAAATGAGAGCAGTTTTTGCGTATTTTTTCATTGCCTGTTATTTGCCCTCCTTGTGAGGGAAACATTTAGATTTTCTCTATTTTACCACTTAAAGCTTGTGGGAGCTGGCACTTGTTAGAGACATATTATTGGCAGAGGAAGTACATGAATGTATGCTATATGGTTGCATGGGTAAAGGGAGAGCTGAGTTAAAGCTATGCAATAAAGCTGATGGGGAAAAATGAGAGAATGCCTTGAAAATGGTGAAAAGCAGTTATATATGGCATAGGTTGTAATTTTTTTTGATGGTGGATGGAGGAGAAATATTGACTATATGTTTTGGTTCTCAATAATAGAATTGAATTTTCATTGAATTATATGGGAATCATTGAAAAAACAGATTTTGGGGATAAGATCAATTTTCCAAATGCACTTTATATGTGTGTATGACTGTGTACACATTACATGCATTTTACATCAAAGCACACTTCAGAATACACTGCATACATATTTACATATATACATACACAATATATGATATTTGGAGGGAAATCTGCACCTAAATATGAGTCACTAAGGATACTAATCCAAATTATTACACTTTATGTTATTTTTCCCCCCACAAGACTCAAACACTAGTTTGAGAAACAGAAAATTAAAACTTACCGAGGGAATGCACACTATAAAATCTTACCAAAGAACATAAGAAAAATCTAGATAAATTAGTTTTGAGTTTTTAGATACAACAAAAAAGACATAGCCTATGAATTAATAAGTTAGGGCATTGGACACCATTAAAATTAAAAATTTATGCTGTGTAAGAGAAACTACAGATTTGAGGAGATATTGCATAAGTCGTACCTGATTAAACGCTGTTATCCTAAAGTAGTCTTAAAATGTAATGATAAGAAAATGAATAACTTTCTTTAAAAAATGAGCAAAACATCTGAACAGATATCTTTTAGAAATAATAGACAGAAAATGAACATCTTATGTCATCAGTAATTGCAAATTAAAATGACACCATGATACCATCACTCTCCTCTTAGAACATCTAGAACATCTAAAATTCCAAGCACTGACAACATCAAATGCTAGCAAGCTGCAGACCAACAAGGACTCCTTTTCACTTCTGGTAGGGATATAAAATTGATTCAATCACCTTGGAAGACAATTAGGTGATTTCTTGTAAAATTGATTATAGTCCAGCTATGAACAGCTAGGGATTTACCTGAAGAAACTGATAACAGGTTCATGCAAAACTCTAAATGTTTATAGTGGCTTTATTCATAATTGTCCAAACTTCAGAGGAAGTAATATGTCCTTCAAGAACAGAGTGAATCAATAAACAGAAACATCTGTTTAATGAAATCTTATTCAGTGTTATAAAGAAATGACTTACCACATCAGTAAAAGATACAAATGCTGTTAAGTGTATATTGCTAAATGAAAAAATATCATTCTGAAAAAGGTTTACGTGGTATGATTCACATATTTGGCAATATGGAAAAAACAAGTTGTTAGACAATAAAATATCAGTAGTTTCAAGCATTGGGATAGGGAGAGGTAAATAGGTAGGACACAAAAGATTTTTTAGGAAAAGCTGTTTTGTTTAATACTATAATGATACATATGTGTGATTTTACATTTGTGAAAACCCATAGCATTGCAATACATAATATCTTACTGCAATTATGGACTCTGGATGATGAGGATGACTCAGTCTTCATTCATCTATTGTGTCAAAGGCAGCATTCAGTGCAGGATTATGATAGAGGAGGGGGCTGTACATATGAATGGGGAAGGAACAAGGAACATGTAGGTTATAATTCAGCTGTACTTTCACTTGCTTTGCTGTGAATCTAAAACCGCACTAAAAGTAAAATCCATTAAAATAGCTGAAATTCTTTTTGATCATAAAATAAGCCATGAGAATATAATGTATAGCATGGTGCCTGTAATTAATAATAAACTGTTGTATACTTGAAAGTTGGTAAGAAATAAATTGGTAAGAAATAAGTTGGTAAGAAAATAGAACAGAAAATAATTGTAACTGTGTGTCTTGGCATTTTTGCTGTGACTTTTCTTTAGTTTATTATTTATTTTCTTTTTATTATTACTATTATGATTCCATTGTTTTAGTGTCTATAGTTTGCCCATCACCATATTACCCATGATACAGCACCAAAATCCCTTATGTTTCTTTCACTCCTTTACTGTCTCCCATCTCTTCCCTTTCCTTGCTGTATGTCTCAGTTTTATGATCAGCTTGTTAGTTCCTTCTTTTTCTTGACCTTTATTTTGGTTTATTTATATTCTACATATAAGCAAGACTATTTGGCATTTATCTCTTTTATTCTGACAAATTTTGGCTAGCATAAACCCTTCCATCTCTATCCATGTTGTTTCAAATGGTATGGAATTATATTTTTTGAACACTTAAAAATATTCCATTGGATAAGTATACCATAACTTTTGATACATACAGCTCTTTTGGGACATTTGGGTTGTTTCCATATCTTGACTATCATGAATAGTGCTGAAATAATTTTAGGTGTGAGTTTCCCCTTCAAATTAATGTTTTTGTGTCTTTTGGGTAGATTCCCAGGAGTAGAGTTCCTGAATCATATGGAACGTTTTTAGTGTTCCCAGGAACCTCCACACAGCTTTCCATAATGGCTTGACCATATTTCAATTCCACCAACAATGGCAGAGGATTTATTTTTATTCACCTTATCTCCAGGATTTGTTGTTACCAGTTTTTTAATGTGGGTCATTCTTACTAGATTGAGATGGTTTCTCATTGTAGTTTTGATTTGCATTTTCCTGATATTTAGTGATATTGGACATTTTTTTCATATGCCTGTTGAACATTTGCTTTTCTTCTTTGGAAAATATCTTTTTAGTTTTTCTACCCATTTTATGATTGCCTTGATTGCTTTGTTTTTGTTAAGTGAGCTCTTTGTAGTTCTTTGATATCAGTCCTTTACCTATCATATGGTATGTAAATATTTTCTCCCATTCAATTGGGTGTCTCTACATTGTGATTATTGTCTCTTTTGCTGTACAAAAGCTATTTGGTTTAATGTAATCACAGCTGGTGATGTTTTCCTTAATTTTCTTTGTTTCTGGATATGAGTCCTCAACAGAGTTTCTGAAATGCATGCCATGACATGTTTTGCCTGTGTTTTCCTCTATAAATTGTATTGTATCAGTTCTTACATTAATGTCTTCTGTCCACTTTGCGTTGATTTTTTTATATGGCATAAGATATTAGTCTAGTTTCATTTTTTGTTTTGCATGCTGCATTCAGTTTTCCTAATACCATTTGTTGAAAAGCTATTCCTTGTTCCAGTGTATATTCCTTACTCAATTGTCTTAGATTAGTTAACTATATGTATATGTAGCTTCTTTTCTGGGCTTTGCATTCAATTCCTTTGGTATATGTATCTAATTTTGCTCCAATACCATGTTGTTTTCATTATAATAGCTTTGTAATATTATCTGAAGTCAGGGGATGTAATACTTCTATTCTTCCCACTTTTAGTTAGAAGAATTTTTGTTACTTGGGAATTCATTTGCTTCCATAGAAATTTCAACAGTATTCTTTTATATTTTTTAAGAATATCATTGAAATATTTTTAAGTTTTATTAAGTCTATAGATTGCTTTGAAATATTTTTGTATTGTTAATTCTTCCAGTCCACATGCAAGGATTATCAAAAATATATTTTTGTAATGTTAATTCTTCTAATCCACATGCAAGGATTATCTCTCCATTTTTTATGTCATCTTTTATTTATTTTGCCAGTATATTGTTGTTTTCATTGTATAGGTTTTTCACTCCTTTTGCCATGTTTATTCTCAGTATTTAAATTTCTTTTGGTATAATTTTAAATGGGATGTTTTCTTAATTTCTTCTTGATATTGATTGTTTGCATATAGGAAGGCCACTGATTTTTCTGTATTTATTTTATAGCCTGCTATTTTACTAAGAATGTTTATTGTTTTAATTATTTTTTTCTGCGGGTTTTTTATATTCTCTACATACATTTTCATATCACCTGTGTATGACAGTTCCACTTCTTTCACTATTTGTATTCCTTTCATATCTTTCTCTTGCCTAACTGCTCTAGCTAAGACTCCTTAAAACTTTGAGGGTTTTCAGTGTGGCAATTATGAATTCTTTGTCTTAAAAGCACAGGAATTCTGTGTCATTGAATTTGGATTCTAGAAATTGAATTTCTATTGTTGGTATATTTTTTTCCAGAAGGTTTTGCTCAACAACTTGTGTGTGTGAGTTTTTCTTTCAGTTGTTTTATAGTTTGCTTTGTGTATTGGGCTGCTAAGGCAACTGTGTCTGCTGTAAAGAATCTGTGAGCTTTTTCTGGGGTGGGAATATATTTGTCTTATGTATGGGATGCTGTGATAGGACACATGCTTTCTAATGACTGGTACTGAACAGTGGGGCTCCTGGATGTTCCCTATGGGTGTCAGGTGAAAAAGTTGTTGGAGTACCTATGCAGATTTCTAATGCCTCTATGGGCATCCAGTTCATATCAGGTTGTGGAGCTTGCAAGTATGTCTGCTTCACACTGCCCCCAGTTGGAGGCAGCTTTCTAGGATTGCTGTGGGCATAGTGATGGATGTTATCTAGAATTATGGTCGTTAATGTAGTGAGGTCAACCCCTAGACACATAGACAAAAGACTTAAATCTAATTAAAAAGAGACTTTATTAACTTTATTAACTATCTGTGACTGTCTTCCCCATAACATGCAGAGAACAGTGCCCAACTTTAGGAAAGAAAGAGCTTATATTAACAAAGCAAGATACAAAAGCAAAAAACAAAAAGATGTTGAGCCCTTACCATTGTCTTCAGTCCTCTAGACCTATCTCCTAAGTGCAACAAATACTTGAGCAAGGACATTGAGAGCTTCTGTTTCAAGGAAGAATTTAGCCCTACATGTCACTATTACCTGGTGTACATAGAGGAGAGACATGCTTACATATTACTGTTACTTGCCATACATGCAGGGGGAAGGTCTGTTGTATCTGACCCCAGAAAGGTCTCCTGTATTCTTCCCAGGAGCATATGTTTTATGGTCATGTCCAGACTTTATTGTGCAGAAGAAAAACCTGACCTAAATTTATGTCTCTGAGACTTATCCTGCCATATTATCACATTGTCACAGTTATCAGTTCACAGTATCTACAAATCTTGAATAATGATTTTGTATAGCTGATACTAACATGTTATATGTCAATTATATCTCTATTAAATACAGCTACACAAAATAATTGTAATAATAAAAGGTCAGAATTTGAATAACAAAAAGAAATACAACTATACTTATATATTAGTGACTAAAATTGAGCATATCTACCAATTTAGAGAAAGTAGCCTACAGAGAAGGGAAAAGTTATATCCCAGGTCCAAGATAATCACAGACAGCGGGGGGGGGGGTGGATATCTTGAACTGGCAGGGACTATCTTTCATACATTTTTCATTATATCAGCTCCTCTATCAAACAGAAGGTTGACATCTGTTACTAGCAAAACCGCAGGTGAAATAGTAATAGGAGACTGCTCCTATTGCTTAGCTCTTCTTCATAGAAAATTAATGATAACAGAAAAAACTTTAAATATACTGTATTCTTCATTATAAAAGGACAGTGTGATGAATCTTAAAATTAAATATGGTAAGTACTTAGGCTGACAAGGTTAGAAGGGAAAAAAATGAAACCTGAAGCACTAGGGCACAGTGTAATGCACAGCATGGGGTGAATGACTAGCAAAATTACAGGAGACACATAATTCTCTTTTCTTCATGAAAGTGTTAAAAGGTGAAAGAGCAACGGAACAAGTGTGTTTTCAGATGAATTTGGAGAATGGAAGACAGAGATAAAAAGCTTGCAACTATACTTATATCTGCTCTGCCTAACTTGGGTCCCATTCACATACTAATAACACAATCAATAAACATTTATTTTCATTAATAAATATGGATCATATTTAATATTTCATAAATTTCTATGGTTACATAGCTTTATGCTAGTATATATTAGAGATATCCCAGATAAAACTGAAGAAAATTTACTAAAGATTTTAGGAATAACATAGGAAATAGTATGTAATTATAGGCTAAAAACCTTCACAGAAAAAAAAATTAGGTAACTGAATAGAAAATATAGTAGATTTTCTTTAAGGATTGAAGATAAGAGGGAGATATAATTATTTTGGATAATTATTAAGGGATGCATAATCCCTTAGGGTAAAGTTGAGTAGAATATTGTGTCCCTAGAAAGTCAGATATAAATGATTGTATGTAATCTCATTATTTTACACTAGTGAGATTCTAACCCCACGGGGAAAAGAATGAGCAAGCAAGCCACTACCCTGTTTATAACCAAGGTCATTCATGGCAAATGCGACAACAATGAAGGTTTTATATTTCTCTGGTACTTGTGAAGACTCCAAGCCATCATCAGAAACTATGATCCATGGTTCAGAAGATTTCCAGCATGTATCTGAAGCAAATTCTGGACAGCACTCTCAGAGACATAAAGAATCCAAAGTTTCAGAATCTAAAATCATCTATCTAAGATCAGAGGGGTAAATCTTAGGTTAACAGAGGCTTTCTGAACTTGGGGGTGGGATGAGTTTAAAAGTTTACTCATATTTTAAGAATATATCATTTACCCTGAGGTATATGACTAGGAGACTGATATACCTATTATACTCTCATATTGTGCAGGGCTGAGATCTGATGTTCACTCTTGTATTTGGTTCAGTTAGACTATGATGAGATAAGTGCTCTCAGTTTCATGATAACAGCAAAGGCAAATTGTGCTAATCCAGGTGGGCTGCTGTCAAGCATTCCCAGTGAATACAACTCTTGTTGGATGAGATATTGAGGCAAGGGCTGAGCTGATTTCAATTGTAACTGTTTTCTTCTGTGTCCATATGTTCCTTCAGAAAAGAATGATTCCTGCAAATGTCTCATTCGTGACTGAATTCGCTCTCAAGGGTTTAACAGACAGACCAGAGCTGCAACTCCCCCTGTTCTTCCTGTTTCTAATAATGTATTTTGTGTGTATGTTAGGTAATTTAAGTCTAATCATTTTAATTGGGTTGAATTCACACCTTCATACCCCCATGTACTTTTTCCTCTTCAACTTGTCCATCATAGACATGTGTTATTCTTCTGTGTTTACACCGAAAATGCTGGTCAACTTTGTATCAGAGAAGAATATTATCTCCTACATGGGTTGCATGACTCAACTGTATTTTTTCTGTTTCTTTGGTTTTTCTGAATCTTATGTACTGACATCAATGGCCTACGATCGCTATGTTGCCATCTGTAACCCACTCATGTATAATGTTGCCATGTCTCCTCAAGTGTGTTTTTGTCTTATGCTTGGTTCATTCTTAATGGCATTTTCTAATTCCATGGCTCACACAGGCTGCATGGTGAGACTGAACTTCTGTGATGCCAACGTCATCAACCATTATTTTTGTGACATCCTTCCTCTGCTCCAGCTTTCCTGTACAAGCACCGACATGAATGAACTGGTTGTTTTTGTTGTGGCTGGTATCAACATCATAGTTTCCACTGTCACCATCCTTGTCTCTTATGGTTTCATCATTTCCAGTATTCTCAACATCA
>PVHY01027459.1:0-16207 GCA_004024945.1 Uropsilus gracilis
ACAAGGATGGATGGATGGATGGATGGATGGATGGATGGATGGATGGATGGATGGATGGATGGATGGATGGATGCAGGGAAGATGGATGGATGGATGCATAGATGCATGGATGCATGGATGGATGGATGCATGGATGGGTAGATGGATGGATGGTTGGATCAGCAGACAGGAGGATGGACAGATGGAAGAAAGGAAGGAGGGTGGAGGTACAAGTGGATGGGTGCGCAGCTCCTATGCCCTAAGTTCATGAATCAAACTCAGGGCAAGCCATCACCTCTGGAGCACTGGGAACCTCAGGCCGCTCTCAAAGCTGTCCCGAGCAGGGTGGAGGGAGGGACTCGCGCTATAGAACCCAGGCTGCAGGGATCTATGTGCCACTCTGGGTGGCCTTGAAGGCCCTGCTCAGCTCTGCCAGATGTCCCACCTTGTCCAGGCAAGCCTGGTGTGGGGCAGTGAGGAGCGCATATGTGCAGGCCTGTGAGCCCTGTCCTGGGGGAGGTCAGACCCGCAAACAAAAGCCCGCAGGTCCCCAGGGGTGGCGTGCACGTGTGGGGCCTGGCTTCCTGAGGAGGGGGCGGGATCTTCTTTTTTATTTTTTAAATTTATGTTGCATCGTTATCTACCCTGAGGTTCTCCCATCGCCTTATCACCTGTGAACCCTCAGCTTAATCTCCTGTGTCCTCCCTCCCCTGATTTTACCCCCTCCCCCTCCCTTGCTCTGTGCTTCCGATCTGTTGACATTTAATTTTATCTAATTTTTATTTTGTGACCTTCATACAACGTTGGTCACGTGTGTGTGGTTGTTGTTCCCCTTAGGTGTGGCCCCCCTTCCACATTGTACCCCTATCCCCTGCCTTATACCCCCTTGCCCCTTCCCCCCTCCGGTCACTTCAACTCCTTGAGCTGCAAGCCTTTGGTCCATGCTTGGCCCCCTGGTCTTCTCTTTCTCCGGAACTCTGTCCTTTCTCCTGGGCATGGACTCGCCCTCCTGGACAGCAGTAGACCAGGCTGCCCAGGTCTCCAGGAGTGACCGAGGCGGGGGTCAGGCCGAGCTTGTTGTGGGGCAGCTGCACGGTGACTTCTCCAGGCTCCTTTCCAGCATCTGTCACCTGCTGCTGGTTCTGTGCCATGTGGTTCTGAAGTCTGGGTTTGGGGCCCAACTCCTGGCTGCTGGCGGTGGAGACATCCCTGCTAGGACTGACTCTCCAGGTGGTAGCTCCAGCTCCTCTCCTCTCTCGTATTGGCAGCTCTGCTGGGGACCACGGCCACATCCTTGTGGCTTTCTTCCCCCACTGATTGGTGAAGGAGGAGCCTCGCTCACATGGCACATAACTGACAGCTTTAAAGTTTCCTTGTCCATTCGTTTGTTTTCTTTCATCCCACCTATTAGCAAGACCCTCCTGCTTTTCTCTTTTTCGGGATTGGCTCCTTCAAGGCCGTCTCTGAGTCTGTTGTGGATGATGTCGACACAGGGTAGTGATGCAGGTAAAATTGTATTGGTGCCAAAATACCCTGGTGGGCGGAGTCTGAAGAACCGTGTGAGAAAATGGGAAGTGGGAAGAGAGGGCGTATAAAAAGGGAGGAGTGAGGAGAGGAGAGGAAAAAGATGAGAATGGTGGACTGAAAGAACAGGCCCACATGGCCTGGCCAGGGTAAGCCCCCTGGAAGAGTGAGCTGGGGGTGGCAGGAGCCATGGTGGGAGAGTGGCTGGCAGAGATGTAGCCAGTGTGGAGTTGGATGCCAGAATGGCAGGTGACCTGGGAGTGACCAGGGGCTGCTGAGAGCAGGCCTGGTGAGTGTGGCCAGATGCTGCTCAAGGCGGGCCTGGGAAAGGAAGTGGGTGGAGCCGCAGCAAGGCGGCAGATTTGGGAAGCTGAGTTTGCATCGGCATCTATTGGAAAAGTTTGAAGAGCCTTGAAGAAACAGAGAAGCTCAGGGAAACAAAAAAGATGCTGGAGAAGGACTGGACATTGCAGGGTGCTTCAGGTTTGGAGGGGCGCCATCTTGGACACGTGTTTGGGACCTTTGGGACTAAGTGGTGACTGGGGTCAGATAACTGCCACTTGTGGCTTTTCATTTTCTTGGTTAATTTCCCTTGTTAATAAACCCTGTTGTGGCCGGATATGGTAGCATATGCCTGTAAGTGGCAGCCTAGGAAGCCGCGGCCGGGGCCAGGGATTGCGATTCGAGTGCTGCCAGGGGCACATTCCGAGACCTAGTCCCAAAAAAATATAGCTGGGTGTGGTGGTGGGCGCCTGTCATCCCAGCTACCTGGGAAGCTGAGGCTGAGGATCGCTTGAGTCCGTGGTACCCAGGGCAACATGAGCCTGCAGTTCCACGGGCAAAGGTAGCGAGACCTCATCTCAAAATAAAATAAAATAAAATCTTGCTACTAAAAAATAAATAAACAAACCGCAGTGATGCACACCTGTGGCTTGTTGGTTAAAGGCTTAATTCCCCATTTAACCTGATTTCGATGTGACTGTCTCCAGCGCTGCTCGTGAGAGCAGAGAGGCACCCCACAGCTGAGTGGGAGGCTCCCAAGGTGTCCAGGACAGACCTTCCCAAAGGTGTTTCTGAGACAGGGTGGGGGGGTAGGGAGGGGGGGAGGGGTTATTTGGGGTTGAGGTCCCCGGAGGTCCTGTAGAGAACCCAAGTCACCTCCACCCAGACCGCAACGATGGGGAGCACGAGCTGGGGTGAGGGTTTTCTCAGCACCCCCTGAAATTGGGTTTAAAAGGGGCAGAAGCCTCCAGCCAACAGGCCACCCACCTTCACAGTTCAGTACCACCCGTGCGTAGCAGTTGCCAGACAAAATGCAGTTTAGCAACAGGGTTTATTAACAAGGGAAATGAACAGGGAAACCAGAAAGTCCTCACAGCCACAAGCGGCAGTTATCTGACCCCAGTCACCATCTTAGTCCCAAAGGTCCCAAAGACACAGTCCAAGATGGCGCCCTTTGCCCCTCCCAGCCTGAGGCAGGCACCCTGCAAAGTCCAGTCTTTCTCCAGCGTCTTCTCTTCACGTCTTCTCTCCCTAGTGTTATGTGTTACACGTTGCTCCGCTTCTCCAAGGCTCTTCAAGCTTCTTTCATAATGGCTGATGCACCACCCAGCTTTCCCCATCCCTGGCCATCTCCAGGTACCAGCTCACTAGGCCACCTTGCTGCGGTGCCACACGCTTCACACCGGCCAACCACTCTTCTGCCGGCCACCGTGGCTCCTCACCACCTCCAGCTCACTCTTCAGGGGGTTTCTGCCCAGCCTGGTCACTCGGGCTCCTCTTTACCCAACTGTCATTCTTGTCTCTCCTCTCCCCAAAAGTTCTCTGTCTCTAGTCTCTGCTCCTTGCCTTTTTATCTCTTTTTTTGTTTCCCCCTAAAAGCCAAATGTTCCAATTTTCCTCCACACACCCTCCAGGCCATACATTCTCTCCTCCAGGGTCCACACCTGGAATCTGCCACAAAGTGGAAGTTCCCTTCCTGCTTAGGCCTCTTTGACCTCTGTTTCTCAGACACAGCTATTGCAATGCCTACATTTTAAGAACAAATACACTGCCCATATTGGGGTCACTGCTTCAAGGTGTGGAGGGTCAAAGGGCGCCATCATGGACGTGTGTCTTTGAGATCTTTGGAACTGGAAATGTTGACCACGGTGAGCTAACTGGCCACTTGTGACTTTGTGTTTTCCCTGTTAAATCCCTTGTCAATAAAATCTCTTGTTAAGTTGCGTCTGACTGGCAAGTGCTATGCTCCAGTGGTACCAGCTTGAGGGAACCTGGGTGGCAGGAGCCCCATTTTAAATGTGGCTTCTTGGTTGAGAGTCTGTTCGATATGAATGGAAGCTGGAGAAATGGGTATCAGATCCTTTTTAAAAATAGCCCACTTGATTGGTGTCAAAATGCCTCGTATTCCTTTAGGGTGTTGGGACGACTGGGGAGAATAGAGACAGATCTTGGACATTTCCGATGCTGAGGCAGAAATGCCAGAACCCTCACTCCGCCCCCCCCCCCCCCCCCCCCCCCCCCCCCCGCTTCCCCCAGCATGTGGATGCAGATTTCCTGCAAGAGCAGAAAGTCCGGGCTCTTCTTGTTCACACTGGAAAGCCACTCTCTGTTCTGGCCAGAATCGAGGTTTCCAAGGAGCCTGGAGGCAAAGGGTCTGGAGGTACCGAGGATGTCTTGCCGGTGTTGTCACTCTCAATCAGATGGCAGCAGTGCTGGCTTATCACTTCAGAGACTGCCCCTCATGCTCTGCTGCTAAGCCCGTGGCGCCCGTGAGTGACGACTGTCGTCGGACTCGGGCACAGGCACTCCGTGCCAAGGGGCTTCTTTCCAGTCTCGGTGGATAAGCAGCAGGGGTCTCTGCTCTGGGTAGAGCCCGGGTCTGGGCTCTTTCTTCTCTACGTGGGCACAGGGAGGGGGGCGTGGGATCAGGCACTATCAAGGAAGCAAGAGGCACCTGAATGTCCGCTTTCCTGGGTGATTTATTGACCCTGGCACAATGCTTGTTGAATGACTAAGAGAAGGATGGGGCCACCGGCTTCTTTTCAGAGGTCCTGCTGGGGAGTACTGTAGAACAGGAGTGAAAGGGTGGAGGGATGGTCAGAGGGAAACAAGCAACATCAGACCTTCCTGATTTCTAGCTTTGCAGCGTTTCCTAGGCCTGGCGGCGTTTCTGCCTAGCGAATGTAGAACGTAGCTAACAATAACCGAAATTAGCACGCATGGCGAATTAGTTTTGTTGCTGTGTAGCCATGTATTAGAGAGCCCATTGCAATTTTAAATAAGACACTCGTTCATATGTAAATGGTAAATAGATTTAAGTGGAAAGGAAGAAAAATCCTTTCTTTTCTTACTGTTAGAGGCTGTTAACGATAAGGGTATTGAAGAGAGTGACCCGGTTGAAAGCTTCAAATCAGTTGTCAGTCAACTCCAAATTCAAATTCTGATTCTTCCCCCAACCAGATATGGAGCCTTGAGCAAATCCTGTCACCATTCCCAACATACACAGTACCCTCCTACCCACCCGTCCCCCATCCCCCATCTCCCCTGTATGCATGCATCCATCCATCAACCCACCCATTGACTCATTATCCATCCATCCCCCTACTCATTAGCCATCCATGCATCCACCCCTCCACCCCACAATCCGTCCCCCTACTCATCATCCAATCCATCTAACCATCCGTCCATCCATTCATCCACCCATTATCCATCCGTCCATCCATCCATCCATCCATCCATCCATCCGTCCGTCCGTCCGTCCATCCATCCATCATCCATCCATCCATCCATCTATCCTTCCTTTCATTCATCCATCCATTCATCCTTCCTTCCATTCATCCATCCATCCATCCATCCCCCTACTCATTAGCCATCTATGCATCCACCCCTCCACCCCACAATCCACTACTCATCATCCAATCTATCTAACCATCCGTCCATCCATTCATCCACCCATTATCCATTTGTCCATCCATCCATCCATCCATCCATCCATCATCCATCCATCTGTCCATCCATCTGTCCGTCCGTCCGTCCGTCCGTCCATCCATCCATCCATCCATCCATCCATCCATCCATCCATCCATCTATCCTTCCTTTCATCCATCCATCCATCCATCCATCCATCCTTCCTTCCATTCATCCATCCATCCATCCACCTATCCACCCATCCATTGTTCCATCCTTTCACCCGCCATTTACCCATCATCTATCCATTCCTTATTCCATCCATCTATTCAATAAATGTTAGTTGAATAAATGTTAACAACATTCTAGGCATTTCACATGGAACCGACGAATTCCCTGCGCTTCTGTTAGCTAACAGAGCAGCTCGGGCAGATACATCCCCCTGGAAGATGGGGGCTGTCAGCTACCAGCTTCCTTGTGGGCCTGTGGTCAGCGGAGCACCGACCCCAATGTCTACATCCTGGTGACTGTGGAAAAACCTCATGTGACTTCCAAAAGGGACTTTGTGGGTGTGAGCAACTGAGAGGGGGGGCTGATCCTGCAGTATCCAAGACGACCCAGGACCACCATGAACCCTTCGTGGGGAAAGAGAAGATCACGGAGTGTCAGAGTGAGGAGCGTGACAAGGCCGGTAGCAGCCACTGCGGGCTTGGAGGCTGGGGACGGGGGTGACCCAGAAGCTGGTAATGGCATGGCCACACTCTGGGCTCTTGCCTGGCAGCCCCAGAAGGAGCACCGCCTGGTGGCACCTCAGTTTTAGTGCCATGACTAAAAGTTCCGGACTTCTGGGCCAAGAGACACAAGAACATACCCTTGTATGGTTCTTAGGCACCAGGCCTCTGACAACAGCACGAGGGACACTCATCTGGATCAGAGAGGGAAGGGTGTCAGCATTGGCGGGAGGGGGGGGTCCCCTTTCGTAGCTTTAGCTTTAGCTCCACCCCGCAGGCAAACGAAGGGGTGTGGCTCAACTGACCCACAGACAACTCATGACACATCGGGCGAGGGACTAGCGATGGCCACAACACCCGGACGTGGCTGCCGACAAAGCCACAGCAGCGGCGGGAAAGCAGCAGACACCCAAGAAAAGCTCCTTGTTGACACTCTCTCCGTATTGTGGCCGCTCCAGGAGGAGAAACAGGCTTGATTTTTCTGGCAGGCTCCCCTGGAAACTCTCAGAAGTGGCCGAGAACCATTGATTCGTCAGGCGTTTCCGATTCCAGCTCTTCTCCAGGAGCTCGTAGGCAGCAGCGGAGGAGGAAGCACGGGCTGGGGAGGAAGAAGGAACACAAAGAATCGTCCTTACCTGCGAATGACAACCTGGAGCGGATCGGATGGCAAACAAGCGTCTCGGAGCCCCGGGATCAGCCCGGCCTTGAACGGTACCCAGCTCTCCTGCTCCTAGTTTCCCGGCGCAGAATTGACATATTTTATTACTAATTGCGTCTTCAAACCTCATCAATGATCTTTTGCACTTTCCGCAAAGAAATGTTGAAAGCTTTTAATGAAGAAATTAATTATGTATAGTCTCGGATGCAAATTAGACTAATTAATGGTAGCATTGATACCCTCTCCTCGCACTCACCACGAGCACTGGAGTTATACATATTTATAAGGCGCGGTGCATTTTGACAGATGCCTGCAGATCGTGATGAAAGGTGGTCAAGGTGTCTGCGAGGACGTCTTTCCTCTGACAGATAAATGCGGCTGCATCTCGTGAGAAGTTCAGTTAAGTTGTCAACAGCGGTGACGGGAAGGATGCGGAGACGGGAGAACTTTGGGCAGAAAGTGATGTTCCAGAACAAACGGAGACGTCGGCTGCTGGCGTGGGAGAGACGAGGAGGGATGGACGGATGCTGGGAAGGCCCTGTGAGGCCCTGGCTTGGCCAGGCGCGTGTCCCAGAGTCGTTTCCGCTGGGGTTGGGGGGCTCCCGCCAGCCACCTTTTGTTGCCTGGATGGACCAGACCGGAGCGCGGACAGCTGTGTGATGAGCGCCTGGCCCATGGGCGTCGGGCTTCGTCCTGCAGAGGTCTGGGCTAAATCCAGACCCCGCTGGGGGAGGGGCTCGGCTCCCCCTTCCGGCAGTGACGGTGGTGACCGGACTCAGAGTCGCCGGCGACTTGCTCTGGCGATCGGGACTTCGGCCACCGTGGTGGATCCGAAGTTGACAAGCGCGTCTGGCTGGACGTGCGTCCCCTGCATTCATGGGGACATGGGCCTGGCATCCCAGACCAGGCTCCAGCTGCATGCTTGGGAACCCCCAACCCCCCCCCCCCCGAGGACGCCCAGGCACCCAGGAAAGTCACGCGTTTAAGAGCACGTTTGCTGTCTCCGCGACGAGGCTCAGGATGGTCGTGCAGCAAAGGCTGGCAGTCGAAGGTGGCACCGACATCCCGGAGCACGTTGCTCCTGCGTCTGGAGCAGGTGGGGGTGCAGGTCCATGAGGGTGGACGAGTGCCCCTTCCCAGGATGCCTTCTGCAGAGGCCAGCCTCTGGGGCGGACAGACAGCAGGGCGTGAGAGAGTCGTTGCTTTGTCACGGGGGTGGGGGAGGGGTGAGGGGTGGGGGGTGACCTGGGCAGGAGCGAGGGGAGGCCCCGCTCTGAGCAGGTGTGTGTGGTGGCCCTACGGCTGCCTGCCTCCGCTCCTCCCTCGCCTTCTCCCTCTTGCCTGGGCCCGAGAGGCCATGGAGGGAGTCATTTCCCAGCTTCCTTTGCAGCCAGGTAGGGTGCCATCAGGGGCCCTGGCGGGGTCCTCAAGCCCTCAGGGTTGTGCCGGGGCTGACCTCGGAAGGCTCCCCTCCCTGAGGAGAAGGAGGGTCTCTGGGGCACACCGTCTCCTCTCAGCCTGGTCATTCGGAATCCCAGAATGCCCCCCCCCCCCAGAGCTCTCGGGCTGCCCCGGGGTTATGACGATGCTGGTGGCTCCGTGAACGTGGCTGTGACAAGAGGGCTGGGGGTGCAGCGGAGGCCACCGGTCAGCTGTTCCAAAGGGAGTCCCACTGTCCCCAGGAGCCACCTTTGGCAAAGTCACAGCTTCTGCTGGAGGCGGAATGGCCTTGGGCAAGAAGGGGGGCTGGGGGGCTGTGCAGGTTCACACCCCGTTGGGAGAGAGACAGGATCGGAGTAGGCCTTTCCCTCTCCCCCAGGGACCCACCCCTTTCCCAGTCCTGGACCCCCCGGCCACGGGGCTCACCCAGCCCTCACTGCCCTTGAGGTCACGTCTCTCTGGCTCAGGCTCAGTTCTGTATCGATTGCCTGGGGTCAGTCAGGGGTCAGTCATGCCTGGCTGGCCTCCGTAGCGGCCACGTCCGGCTCGACTCAACTTTCCCCAAATCTGAGCCTTCTGCTGGCGGCCACTTTGTCTGTGGGTGAGTGGACGCCCCGGACCGTGGGCAGTCGGGGGGGGGGGGGAGGCTCAAGGCTGAACGCTGGCTTGGCTTGGAGGACGCTGGGAGTAAGCGCTAAGTGGCCTTGGCAGCCATCTGACACAGCCCCCTCCCGGCGGCTGAGCGGCACCTCCCCTCACCCAACAGAATATGGACTGGACATGTGGCTGGGTGCCACTGACAAGGCTGCCACTGACCACACAAAGGAGGACCAGTGTTGATCTGTAGTGTATTGGCAAGAGATGTGGTCCCGCCCTCCCTCCCTCCCTCCAGGCCAGAGGAGCCTGGCCCCAGGCAAGGCAGCCTGCCAGGGGTCAAGGTCAAGAGAAGGTCTTTGCAGTTCAAGCCGCAGCTCCTTCCCGGAGTAAATGCCAACTGTCACTGTCCCTTTCCCCGGAGGGCGTTTTCAGACCTCAGTTGGATCCCCCCAGGCCAGGGGAGAAGGTTCCAGAACAGTTGTTCCTGCCCATTGCCCTGGGAACAGGCAGATGGGTGAGAAGTGAGTCCAGGTGTTCCTCGCCCGCCAGCCCCCAGGGTGGAAGGGGACTAGGGGTCAAGTCTGATCTTCAGCTGGAGCTGGGCGGGGCCTAGAATCACCCTCTGTGTGACCTCAATGAAGCCACCACCTCAGTGTCTGTCCTGGAGATGACCCGGGTCCTCTGGGCCCTGCTCCTTGCCCCCCCCCCCCCCCCCCCCCCCCCCCCCCCCCCCCCGCGTCACGCAGCGTTTCAGGAAAACACGTCGCCGGTGGCTCCAGGCTCTCAGCCTGCAGAAACACGGATGCGGACGCTTCTGGAAGATCTGGATATCCTATAGCAGCGCCGGCCGCCTTGCCAGGTCCCAAGGCCACTGGACAGGGGGGCAGCCTAATGACTTACGTGTAAGCAGATGCCCACAAGTCTCGGTCCCGCGCGTTGCTCGCGGAGTCGAGGATTAGTGAGTAGCCACGGCTGATGGGGGTGAGTGTCGCTACCCCTCCCCCCTCATTCATCTCTGCTCCGGCCTGGGTCCTGGGTCTGAGGTCCCTTCCGAAGGGGCCTGGTGGCTGCCAGCAAGGACCATGCAGTGACGTTAGTTCCAGGGGCATCTTATAATCTGCACAGGGAGCAGCGTAGATGACAGCTCCAAGGTCCCGGCGAATGACTCCTTTGGGCCAAGTGCCCAGCTCTCCGGAACGGAGGAGCGGAGGCCATGACCGGCGAGGGAGGGTCTGTGCTGGCTGGTCTAAGGAGCTGGATCTCTAACGTCATGACGAGGTTGAACAGGAGCAGATGTCAGTTTCCGAAGGATCACCCCCAAGTTAGGCCCTGAATTACAACCTATCATCTGAGGACATGTACTTAGCTATGGGAACTGACCGGGGAGTCACAGCAGGACCCTGTGGGCACCAGGCAACAATGGGACTGATGAAGGGACCCTCCATACCCAAGAGGACAAAGTGACACCCTCTGCGTCCCTGGGTGGGGGACATTAAGGAGTGGTGGGGACTGCGGAAAACTAGAGCGTGCACACTTGTCCACAGGTAGGCCGGACGCTGGGGCTGGATGGTCTCTGTTCTGAGGGGGTGTCCTGCGCATCCTAGGATGTACCCTCCCTCCCGTTGTGACAAACAAATGTCCCCAGATATTGTCAAATGTCCCCTGGAGGGTACCCCCAACTGAGAACCACTGCTGGCCCCACCTCCCAGGGCTTGAAGCCATCTTTGCATTCCATAGGGCCAATGCATGTTTTCAGCGCCAGTCACCAGACGCGAGGCCAGGTCGACTGAGCTCCGGTTCTCTCCAGGGTCCGCGCTGAGCATCCTTCCTCGGGGCGTGCAGACACCGTTTCTGCAGCACACGTCAAAAGAGAATCGCGTTCGTTGTCCCCCGCTGGGGACCCCAAACTCGTCTCTCCTCGCAGTCCAGGTGGCCTCCCGGGCCTCGAGGGGACCCCACCCTTCCAGAAACGTCTCCAGAGAAAAAGACGAGCCTGTGTGGGAACGAACGCGCCCGCTGCGTGGGGTCGAAACGGCGAGTTTATGCGGAAAATATCCTGCCCGGGATGAAAGTAAATAAAACAAAACCTTGTTCCTCAGCATCAACGTCAATATTTATTTTTCCCGCGGCTGACAGGGCGAGGCCCCGCCCCCACCCCCGGGGGGGGCTCTGTGGGGGGTGGGGGCGCTAAGGGGCTCCCCCTGCCTGCCCATCCGCACCCCCAGGCTTCCGGCGCCCTGCGTGAGATCCGGGGGGGAGTGACGGGCCACAGGCTCGGGGCGCCTGGTTTCCAGGCGGTTTCGGGGTGGGGGCGGGTGGAGAGTGAGGGCTGGGGGCCCCCCCAGGCTGGACTGTGGGGCCAGCCGGGAGAGCTGTACTGCTCTGCGGAGCCTCTGCATCCCTGGGGAGGCCGCTGTCAGGATGCCAGGCCCACAGGGCAGCGCGCGGCCTCCCCCCCCTCCCCCCCGCCGTGGTCACCCCGCTGCCCACCCTGGCTTCACCCGCGGAGCGGAGTCAGCCAGATGGTGCTGACGCCGCCTCCGTGCTTGGCCCTGAGCCGTGCCAGTTCCAGCGCTGAGACAGCCCTGTGCAAAAGGGGGTGCCGGCCCCCTACTTGGCCTGCACCCTCGTCTCTTCGGGCTCCGCTTTCTGCCTGGGGCTGCGGAGGCGTCACGGGAGTGACGCAGGGAAGGGGTGTGGCCGGAGGGGGAATGGATTCATGCCCTCAAGGCCCCCCTCCAGATGTGGGGGGACCCTGCCTTAGGCTCCTACTCCCTCCACTTCAGGGCCTTCGCATGCACCGAGCTCTGACCCTGGACGTCCCCTCGCGCTGTCCAAGTCTTGCTGGACCCTGCTGACCGGGCGCCGGCCTCCGCTCCCCGGGAATGGCTGCTGGGAACCCCCGCACCCCCTTTTCCCGAGGCTCGCTCTGCCGCCGAGGCCGTAGCTCCTCTGGGAGCTGCTCCCTTGGGCTCCACGGCAGGCTGCCTGGGCCCGCCCGCTCCAGGGGCCTGGCTCGGCTCCACCTGGCTGAAAGCCCCGCCCCCCCGCCCGGTTCCACCCTCCCCGCGGGCACCGTGTCCCTCGCGGCCCACCGTTCCCGGTCCTTGCGTTCTTCCGGCCTCGGCGTGGCCGGGGGTCTTGGCCGCCGTCTGTTTGCAGGTCTTGGTGGACACAGACGCCCCAGGCCCGGCCGCCATGTCCCCTCAGCCCCAGGGACGGGCTTGGGCTCCCCGTGAGACTGACCCGGAAGACTGGGCACGCGGCTGTCCCCCACGCGGCCAGGCCACCGGACACGCGCCCTTCCCACGCTCATCAGGGCTGGAGGACCGGGTGTGCCCGGAGGGCCTGGGCCGCCCCCACCCGCTCCTGCGCGACGGCCGGTCCCAGAACCCGGGTCTGCAGAGGAGACGCGAGTGGGCGTGGCCCAGGCCTGCACTGGCCTCCAGACTCAGGGTTCTGCCCCACGGCCGGAACCAGCCTTCCCGCCTCCCTGGGAGGTCAGGCCGGGTCGGGGCCGCTACCCCAGCCCCACCAAGAGGGGCTCAGCGATGACCCCCCCCTGGCTGGGGAACAGCTGCATCCCCGGCGACACAGCTGGACACGAGCCAGGCCGCGCCGGCCAGCCACCCAGGGCACCCCGAGATCAGTGTCTCTCTGGGTGGGGTGCTAAGATCGGCCACCCGGGGAGGAGGGGGGCGCAAGGGGCTGCCAGGCCGGACGGGCAGAGATGGTCGTCCACCCACAGCCTGCGGACGAGAGGCCAGGCCCCAACAGAGCCTCCAGCGGGCAGTCCACACGCCCACGGAAGTGTCCACGGGCCGACAGGCGGGTAGGGGCGTCCGGGCTCTCTGCAAAGAGCCAGACGGCGCCGGGGGGCAGCCTTCTCGGCTCGGGGTCACCGGCCGCCCCTCAGGGAGCAGGTCCCTGCAGCAGATGCGGACGTCTCCTTCCCTCCTCCTGGGAGCCCGGCCAGCCCCGGGCGTCCTTCTAGAGGATTCCGGGCCCGTGTCAGGGCTGCAAGAGCCGGTGGGGAAAGGCGCTGCCTGGCCTCCGGCCGCCAGCTCTGCGGGCAGCGCCCGTGGTCTGTGCCCACCCAGCAGTTGTCGGTACCACCCGGGGGGTGTGGCATGCGCGTGGGGCCTCTTGGGTCTGGGGCGGCTCAGAGGGCGGGGGGGGGAGGGGAGAGGGGGGTGCGCAGGGCACCGGGAAGGGGAGAATGTGCAGAGTGAGGACACAGAGGAGGCGGGAGAGAGCCCAGAGCCGGAGTGTGAGGACTTCCTGGGGGGCTTGGCTCCCTCCCAGCCCCCCACCTCCCTCCCACTCCCAGCCCTGCCCACCGGCGGGTGACAAGCACTGCACCTGTGGCCACTGGGGGGTGCAGTGCTGTCGGGGTCCTGGCGGCTTTGGGGAGCCAGGCTGGGGCCCTCGGTGCCAGGTCAGACCTGGCAGGAGGGGGAAGGCGGCCGGGAGGGAGACGGCGCCTCCATGCCGAGGTCCCCGGCCGGGCCTGGTCTGACCGCTGGGGCCGGGGGAGGGGCAGGGGTGCTGGAAGGTGGCAGGAGCCGGTCCTCGTGCCCTGTGGCTCCAGAGTCCAGAGGGAAGGATGCTCTCTGGAGGCCACGGGGACAAGGGCGGGGTCCTCCCCCAGCCTCCACAGCGGCACCCCGAGTCCGTTTCCGGGCTGCCCCCGGCACCCGGGGCCTCCGCGAAGCCAGATCTCCCCTCGTGCCTTTCGCCCGCGGACACGGCACCTGCGTCCGGCGTCAGTGGCCCCGTGAGCCAGCGCACGGGCCTGGGGACACGTACCCGTGTCCTGGGGCCATGCCTCGCCCCTCCCCCCAGAGGCCTCGAAGGAGCAGCCCCCACACACCGCTCCTTGTGCTGGAGCCTCCGTGGTGGCCCGAGGGGTGATGACGATGACGCGGTGTCCAGGACCGAGTGGACAGCTCCGGACTGTCCCGCGAGGCTGGCAGGGCCCAAGCCAGGAGGCCGGAAGGTGGACTCTGGCTCGGGCTGCCCAGGGGGGACCAGGGTGGGGAAACAGGGCTGGCCTCCCCGCCACAGGACGCTGGGGTGAGTGGGGACGGGGGGCGGTGGTGGCGGTCAGGGGGGGGGGGGGGCAGCGGTGAGGCTGGCCTGGTGGCCCTGGGGTAGCCACACAGCTCTTGAGCTCATGAGTCCATCCCACTGCGTGCAGTGGGCTCGGCTGAGCCTGTCTCCCCCTCTGTAGGATGGGCCCATCTCCTGCCTGTCCGGCCTTGGCCACGCAGAGGACGCTGGGCACGAGTCCCTGGTGCCCCTGAGCTAGTGGCCATGTCCACTCAACTAACCAGGGAGCCCGGGCCCCCCTCTCTGTCTCTGGATGCTGCCCTCCTCCCCAGCCCACACCACCCCACACTGAGTGGCTCCGCCTCCCTGGACCCGCCTGCCTGGACCCTCGCCAGTCGCAGCAGAGGGGCTCTTCGAAGACGCACGTCTGCCCCAGACACGTCTTTGTTCAGAGGCCCTGATGTCACCCCAAACTCGAGTCAGCGCCCCCCTCCCCCGGCCGTCCGGCAGCCCGGCTCCATCGCACCAGCCTCCCCTTCCGCACCCCCACCGGCCGCATCCCTGCCCCAGGACCTTTGCACGGGCTCCTCAGCTAACGCGACCCGCACCCACCCTGTCCCCCTCCACGTCTGCTCCACGGCCAGCCTCCCACGGGCCCGCCCCGTCCCACCCTACGGAAGAGGAACCCTGGCCGGCCTCGGGAGCCGCTGGCCACGGGTGGACGGTCTGTCGGTCTGTTTCTGGAGGTCGCCCCTGGAAGGCTGGGCCTGTGAGTGGCCGCCACCGTGTCCTCGTGTCCAGGAACTAGCGCCGGGCACATGGTATCCACTCACCGGCCCCAGCTGGCTCTTGAGAACACGGACTTCGCCCCACGGCCAGCGCGACAGAGGCGCCACCTGGGTCCGGCTTTACGTCCGCGACACGTTGAAATGCTGCCTCCACCGCGGGCCTCCTGGATTAAACAACATCTACGCTCCGGCTTCCGGGGGTGCCGCCCCCGGCACCTGATTGGCCGGGGCCGCGCGCATCATCTCGCAGCCTTGAAGGTGGACATCCCGCGTCCGGCGAGTGAGGCCAGCGCACAGGGACGGGGCTCGTCTCCGGGACACCCTCAGGGCTCGGTGTGGACTCTGCTCCGCGTGGGCGTTTGCAAGAGTCCCGCCCCCCCCCCATAAAGGGCCCGCCATCTTGTGGTGGGCGGGCGGGGCTGGGCGATGCCGGCCAGTTGCACTTTGGAGGTTGTCCTGTGAGCAGGTGCTGGCGAGGGAGGCCCACCCGGCGAGGCGTCAGGGAGCCGGGACACCCCCGGCCGCGGGTCCAGCACCGGCGCTGACTCAGCAGGTTCCCGGGCCGAGGCCCATCACCCTAAACAGAGTGGGGGGCTTGTCCACACGGTACGGGTGCTGGGGGCCCCACGCCGGGCGTCCGAAGGCCTGACGTGGCCAAGACAGAGTGAGAGACTCCAGGAGAGATTGGGCTGCTGCCCAGTGAACCGAGTCCATCTGGGGTGCTTTTCCCGGCTCCCCGGGCTGCATTCTGGGGGTCAGTGAAGTTCACCAGTTCACACCCCCGATGCTCCCCGCAGCCCCCCAGTCCCCCACCCCCTCAACCCCCCACCCCCTAACCCCAACCCCCAACCTCCCAAGCCTGGTTTCCATTGGGTTTTATTTCTTGACTTACCTATCGACCAGGTCTCGCAATGCTGCCCAGGGTAGTTCCCATCCTGCAGACTCAAGCAACCCCCAGCCTCAGCCTCCCCGGCAGCTGGGATTACAGGCGCCCGCCACCGCGCCCGGCTGCTTTTTCGAGACCAGGTCTTGCTGTGTCGCCCGGGGTCGTCCCGAACCCACCAACTCAAGCGATCCCCAGCCTCAGCCTCCCAGGCAGCTGGGATGACAGGTGTGTGTCACCACGCCCGTCTCCCCAGGGTTTGGAGGTTGGGTGTCAGCTACAGAAAACCCCGTGTTTGTTGTGGCTTGTGATGGTGGAAGCAGGGTTGGGCGATGTGGGCCTGTGCACGTGTGTGCGTGTGTGTGCGTGTTCTGAAGCTCCAGAGTTTCACCCCGCGGAGCCACGATCCTCCTTCCGGAGCCCGGAGCCTTCTCGCGGGACCGCAGGCCACGGCCGGGACCAGTGCATGGCGTCCAGGAGTGAAGGGACCCGCCCGGCCTCCCCTTCCCTCCCCTCCCCCTCCTCTGCCCTCCCTCTCCCCTCCCCTTCCCCTCCTTTCTCCTTCCCTTCCCCTCCCTTTCCCTCTCCCTCCCCTTCCCTCCCCTTCCCTCTCCCCTCCTCCTCCCCCTCCCCTCCCCTCCCCCTC
>PVHY01027460.1:0-16252 GCA_004024945.1 Uropsilus gracilis
CCCTCCCTCCCCCTCTCTCTCCCCCCCCACCCCCAGGTGCAGGGCAAACTGCCAGTAGAGGGGGCCAGAGAGTCCTGTGCTGTCCAGCCCAATGAAACACCCTGGGCTTCCCCACTCCAGAGTCCATTTCCCCTTTTCTCCACTCCTCTCCATCCCCCATTTTTCTAAGAGTGCTTCCCAACGGTGACTTTTCCTGGTCACCCCAGGCAACAACAGATCACACCTGGCCATCCCAGGGCAACAAGAGAGTTGGTTCCCAGCGAGAGTTCTGGTTCCCAGAGGGCTGGTTCCCAGCAAAAGTTCTGCCAGGACAACTCAGCTAACTCTGCCAGCCCCAGGCCAGGTCCCAGCAATGCCTTCTCCCACTGCTGCCACTTGGCCTGGGGCTGGGGCAGGGCTCCAGATGTGCCTCTTTCCTCCCTGCTGCCAAGGGCAGAGGGACAGCAGTTGCCTCGCTCTCCCTGACCTGTAGGCTCCGCTCTGCTCTTCAGCAGGCAGCACTGGGCCCTAAGTTGGTAACTGTGTGACTGTCCCTGATGGGATCCTGGAGGGCATGAGATAAGCCAAAGCCCCGGCAGCGGCAGCGCAGACATTAGGAAGTGGGGGGACACGTGTAACACAGGAAGACACCCCAATGAGCTAAGGAAAAAGGCAGGCAACAGAGTGATATTTCCTAAAGGTGGACACGCTACACTGCTACAAGTATTATCTATGGGAGCAAGATTATGTTCACACAGTTCGACCTTTGAGTCTCATGTTACAGGGAGAAAGTTTTATTTAAGTTAAAAAAGGAAAATAGTTTCACATGAACTTAATACTAACCTAGATTTTCCTACAGGGATAAAACATGCCACCGAACCAACTGGTACTTTCCAGTCCAGGTATTATGAGGATGGAACACTGTTTTCTAGCCAGTCACCTTGCAAACTGATTTCTACAAGTCTCCTTGGGTCCAAGCCACCTTGAGGCCCTTCACAGAGCAATAACTGGCACCTACTGTATGCTGCGTGCACCTTCGTTTCTCAAATCTAAGTCACCTATTGGGAAACTGAAAACTTTCTAGTCTTTGCTGTGGTGCGCTGAATTCCCACACTGAGCCAGGTCACACACAGGAATGGCTGATACAGTTTCAGAGTTCTGTCATCACGAGTCTAAGCACTCATGCCTCCCATGAGCCTTCAGTGAGGGCCCACTCGAGGCCGGGCCCTGCTCCAGCTCTGGCACACAAGACATATAACCTCACTGCGGGCCTGTTCTGTGGAGACCCCTGTGAGCAGGTCCGCCAACACCAGGCCCTGGAAGCAGAGGGAAGGCGCTTCCACGTCTGAGCCAGGACCTCTCACAACCCTTCCGCGGCTGACAGAACCTGACAGGGGAGCACAACCAAGCGCCCAGGCAACTGACTAGGGAAGAATTTCTCTTCAGTGGAAATGAAACTCAGAAATATGCCTACATACCACACAGAACCCATCACAGTGTGGAAACACAATGATTAATCAATAATACTCCATGAGTCTTTCATGTTTTAAAAATAAAGTGTTTTTTTTTTTTTTTTACCTTTTTCTTGTGTGTGCTGTGATATATGCGGTGAACCTGGAATCCCGTCTTGCTCTGAGATGTTTTCCTCATCTTCACTGTCCACTCCGTGCAACAATGGAAACTTCTGATGGATGCAGAAGACAAAGAAACAAGCATATGATAAACGCTAATCGCATCAAATGTCTTGCTGACAATTCCAAATGTCTTATTTCATGTTGTCCCAAATGCAACCCTCTCCCCTCCCAGACACAAAAGCCCCCATGTGGCAGGGCTGGGTGAAACCTCAGGCCCCTCAAGGCAACGGTGACAGCCATGTCAGTTCTAACCTGACCACTTAGAGCTTCACGTCCCACCACGCTCCCTGCAACTCCCTTCCTTGTCCCGGAGAGGGGTGACCCAGGCAAAGGAGCCCATCTGGCCTGCTCTGTGTGGTAACCCCTCCCTCCCTACCCCACCCTGACACCGTGTTGCTCATTTCTCCATGGGACAAATGTGAAATGTACAAAGCCTCTTCCAGACACCATGCCACTAGCTCAGTCCACAAATGAAAATCAAGATCGAGACTTGGATGTAAGCCCTGAGGCTATAAAGTACTCAGAAAGAAATCAGGAACACACTCCTCAACTAAGCTTCAGAAATATCTTTGTGGGCAGAAAGAAAAATACTGGATGGTCTCGCCTCTATGCGGGATATGGGATAACGGACAAACAAAAGGGCAAGAAAAAAGTTAAAACTAACAAACTGACAGCAAAACTAAAGCATAAATCAAAAGAGGGAGGTTGGGGAGGGGTGGGCATGGGAGATTGGGATGGCAGTTCATGGGTGACAGGTGGTGGGAGAATCTCAGGGTATATACAATGATGTAAATATGAAAAAATAAAGATAAAAAATAAGAAATATCTTTGTGGATTCACCCCCAAGCCCAGAAAACAATGTAAGCAACTGGGACTACATCAAACTAAAAAGCTTCTGGGCAACCAAAGAGACAGTAACCAAAACAAGGAGCTGCCCTGTCAAATGGGAGAGAGCACTTAAACTCACCCATGTGACAAGGGACCGATGTCAAAGATTTACAAAGAGCTAATACAGCTCAACAGACGAGATCGGGCGTGTTCAGGGTGGTATGGCCGTAGACATAGAGCTCAACAGAAAGAGAACAAATAACCCAATCAAAAGTCAGCAGAAGAGCTAATGAGGCACTTCTCCACAGAAGAACGGCCACGGGCACAAGAAAATGTTCATCACCGCTTGTCAGAGCCATGGAAGCCAAATCACAGTGAGCTATCCCCTGACACCTGTGAAAACTGCCTATATGCAAAAGCCCAGAAATAACAAATGCTGGGAGGATGTGGAGGTAAAGGACCCTCTTAACATTGGTGGGGGTGTAGACTGGACTGGCCCCTATGGAAATCTCTGTAAAGGATCCTCAAAGCACCCCAAAAGGATCTGCCATACAACTGAGCAAGTCCACCTCAAAGAACACAAAATGCTATTTCAAAGGAAGAGCTTCAGTCCTGTGTGTACTGCAGCACCGTTTACAATAGCCAGGAGAGGGAAACCACCCAAGTGCCCCAGGCAGCTGAGTGGACCAGGAAGATGAGGCAGATACACAGGATAGAGTTCCACTCAGCAGCCAAGAGATAAAGTCATGCCATTTGTGGCAACATGGATGGAGCTGAAAGGGAATAAGTCAGAAGGAAAAAAGATAGGGGCCGGATATGGTGGCGCGTGCCTTTAATCCCAGCCTAAGAAGGGAGACCAAGGGTAGGAATCACTTGAGTTCGCAGGTTCGAGTTCCTTCCCCAGGTTGCCTTCCCCAGGCAACATAGTGAGACCTAGTCTCAAAACAAATTAAATATAAAAATAACTTGGCATTGTGGCATGCATCTGTAATACTAGCTACCTGGGAGGCTGAGACTGGGGATCACCTGAGTCCATGGGATCCCAGATTGATCTGGGATCTGGATTACTCAGATTTGATCCCTGACTGGGAATATCCTGAGCAACATAGCAAGACCTTGTCTCAAAAGAAAAAGATAAATATTGGATGGCTTCACTTATATGGAATCTAGAGACACGGAACAAAGAGTGAGGCAAACTTAAAACTTAAAACCAGGGCTGGGCACAGTGGCTCTTGACTGTAAGCTTCAGCCTATGAAGTGGCCGGGGCTAGGGATCACGGTTCGAGTCCCGCCTGGGACCAGTAACGAGACCTAGTTCCAAAACAACAGCTGGGCATGGTGGTGCACACCTGTAATCCCAGCTACCTGGGAAGCTGAGGCTGGGGATTGCTTGAGTCTGTGGTACCCCAGGCAACGAGAGCCTGCGGTTCCACAGGCAAAAATAGCAAAACCTAGTCTCAAAAAAATAAAATAAAATAAAAACTTAAAACCAAATCTTGAAAGTTGACCACAGATCTCAGGTATCCAGGAAGGGAGTGGAAAGAAAGGGGTGAGAATGAGTGTCGGGGAGTTACACAATGGACCATGAGGACTGTGGGTGCTTTGGTGGTGGGAGAGCTATGGTGACCACACATGCAGGAAATTCTATACAGTCAAGGATGTTAAACAATGGCACTGCATTTACACCCATATATACATGAACTACAAAGGATGAAATGTTGAAACCAGGCATGGAGGCGTACACCTGTAATCCCAGCATTGGAAGGCTGAGGCTAGGGATCACTTGAATCTGCGGGTTCATGACTACCCACGGCAACATAGCGAGACCTAGTCTCTATTTTTTTTTTTTTTTTTTGAGACTAGGTCTCACTATTTTTGCCCGTGAAACTGCAGGCTCACGTTGCCCAGGGTACACAGACTCAAGCAATCCCCAGCTTCAGCTTCCCAGGTAGCTGGGATTACAAGCACACGCCACTATACCCAGCTATTTTTTTGGAACTAGATCTTGCTATATTGCCCTGGGTGGAACTTGAACTGCGATCCCCAGTCCCAGCTGTGCTCCATAGGCTGACACTTCCAAGCACATGCCATGGTGCCCACCGATACCTAGTCTCAAAAAAAGAAAAAGGATGAAAGGGTCAAGTAAAGAAGAAGGTAAATTTTGTTGACAAAACTACCTGCCACACTGAACTGTATACCTTAAGTGTTTGCTTTGCAAATGGCATGATGGCTCCAGAAATATGTTTTTATTTGCCATCTGTAGGGCATATCTAGAGAAGGCTAGACAAAGGTTGTAATTAATTAATTAGATCATGGCAATAGCAAACAAAAGAAAGATGGTGATGTCACCAAAAGCACAGATTCAGCAAACGCATTACCAGAGATTCAAAAAATTTGCTTCTAAATAAATAAACAAGTAAATAACTTGGCTTTCTATAACAAAAATTCAGCAAGGTAGAATTTTAAATCTGTACACACTTAATATTGCAGTCAGATGCAAAAGAAAATGATTTATGATATCATATGAAGTTCAAAAACACACAGGTCACATCTGGGATGTCAGAGACAAAAGTCAACAAAATAGAAAGCATGCTGCAGTGGCTGGAGCCCTGTGACTGTCACCATGGTCACAGGATGGCAAGACCTGGCAGGTACCAACCCAGATGGTCTTCCCAACGCCTCATCTCATCTTAAGACACTAAATCTGAATGCTATTCAAAACACATGATTCAGTCATGGAGGGGAAGCAAGAGACAGCCCACCCAGCTCTGCCTCGGGGAAGTGCAGGCAGAAGCCTGGAGGTGTGCATCCATGAAACAGAACTAAGCCTGGAGGGGCAGCTTTGATTGACAAGGTAGAAGGTCTGCTCAGGACTGTCCTGGAGCCCTGAATGGGCAAAGGGAGTGGGGATCTGTGCTTTCTCACCTGCTGCCTGGAGACCCCAACCTGAGTGCCCACTGATTTATCTACATCTTCAAATTGAACACAATCAGTTTCATGATCAACCATAATTCAGCCATAAGGAATGATGAAATGCTGCCATTTGCAGCAAAATGGAAGGGGAGAGCATGAAGTATAGTAAAGCAAGTCAGAATGACACTGGACATTCTAGAGTGAACAATTCAACAAGGCAGAATATGTCTAAAAACTAGCAGACAAAGTGCCTACTACTTAGCAGATGCTCGATAAATAAATACTCAGTTATTTACCTACCAGAGACTCTCCTCACTAATGCAATCCTTGGTGGGATAAATGGAGATACAGAGAGATTTTCTGACTTATCCAAGTCACACAAGTAGGAGGGAGAGAAACTGAGCCTTGGGGAAGGAGAAAAGGTCAAAGGCTTTAAGGGATGGTGGAGGGGAAAACATGAAAGCAAATATAACAGACACAAAGCCGAGGAGACACAAAAACGTATAAAATTTATCTTCCCAAAGGAGAAGAGAACAAATGATGAAAGTAGTTATAGGTAAAATAGAGGAAATATTCCCTGGAAATAAAGAGATGAACATCTTTATTTGTTAAACAGCTTAACAATACCCACAGCCCTCGGACCAACTTGAACATCTTTATTTGCAGAAATTTCTTATAAATGAAATTTCAGACCAAAGGACAGAAAATAAATATCAATATCAATTCTGATCTTCAAAGTTACTGAATTTCAAAGAATAAAAATGGGCCAACAAAGGCATAAAGCAGGCAAAACAAGTGCCTTCCTAGGGGAAAGAAAAACAGGCTGTTGGTTCCTCTCCAACCTGGGTTGTCGCTCCTAGCAGTCCTCCCAGACTAATGTCTCTGGCCACCCTGGACCTTTCCTTTGTAACATTCATCATAATCAGCGACCATGTGACCATGAGCTCTTTCTTCCAGACCTCCCAGCACCTAGCACTGTGCCTGATACTCAGCAGATGCTTCATAAATAAACTCTCCATTATTTACCTACCCAAAGACTCTCCTCACTAATGCAGCCCTTTGCAGGGTAGACGGAGACGCAGAGGTCGTCCGACTTATCCAAGTCACACAAACGGGAGGGAGAGAAGCTAAGCCTCAGCTCAGGGCTCTGAAGGCCCACACAACTGGGTCCTGGGGCTGCCTCAACTGACCACAATTTAATTCACAACCCTCGCCTTCCAGCCTTCATCTTGGACAGCACCAAGAAGAAAACTGCTGGAAAGAAGACTTGCTTTCCGTCTGCTGGGTCATGTATAAGTGGGTGCCAACTTCAAATGAAGAAGTTCGCCCAAACTACCCTGAAGCATAGAGGCCTGAGAAATACACTTAGGCTTAAACTGCTCTATTGACAACTGTGCTTCAAAAGAAGTGTGGACAATCCCCCCCCCACCATAAAAAATGTTAAATTGTAAAGGAGCTCAGATTCCCCAAATACCCACAGTAAGCAAAACAAGACAATATCACCTTTTCTTGCAAAGTAAAAGATTTCCTTCAGAGCTGGTGCCATCTAGTGGTCAAACAGCACATCACATGCCCCACACTCCCATTGTTTTCCCCAAAGGCGCATATTTTAATTTCACAATAAAGTAAGACTCCTTGGCCAGTTTCCAAAAACAGTTCACATCTAAGCAACAGCCTGAGGTGCCAAGATGGTGGGGTAGGGAGAACTCGTGTGCCCGTGATCACAACAGAACCGCACCCGCCGGTGGACTCCACTGCAGCAAGTCCAAAACCCCAGCCAGCCGAGCTTCCACCACCAAGCAGAAAAGGCAGCGCTCAGAGGGGCAGGAGAGAGGAAAGGCTCCAACTGAGGGGTCAGACTGTATCACCGGCAAGAAAGCTGGGAAGCAGCTGGGAAGAGATCTCTAAGGTGTGGGACTTCTCCCTGGGGAGTGGGTGGTGGGCAGAGGAGGGCAGATACTAGCACCTTGCACCTTGACGTCCCAGAATAGCAGAGATGAGCCCCTGGAATTCCTGTATGGAGGGCTGGAGGGCAGTGAGAACAAGAAAGCCAAGGAAAAGTGGAGACTAAGTCCTGACCCTCAGCAGACCCACGAGCAGGCGCACTTGCCCTGGGATCTAAAGCACTAATGTCCTTCAGAACACCCCCACCACCACCACCAGAGAAATGGGAGCCCTGGATGCTACCCTTACAGCAGGGACCTGGGAGACAAAAAACATTAGTGACTAAACCAGGTTTGGGGTGACCGGTAGTACTTGGCAATCTCTCCCCACACGGCCATCAACACCATGAGTGGGTGCCATCTCGGACCCCATCATCAATACTATCAGACCTCAACAGCAGGTTCCCTTATGGGTGCTCTTCCCATAAGTGGCCTGGCGAGCTGAGGTCCAGACAATAATTGAGAGGATCTTCTCCTGGTGGACAGGTAGATAAGGACCTACCATCTGCTTGCCAGCTACCTAGGGCTTCCAGAGCCAGCAAGGGCCCCGTGGAGTCAGCTAGCAAGCAAATCCCTCTCTGTCTAGGTTCTGCCAGTTCCTGCTATTGCCAGCCCCGGCCCATCACGAGCCCCACCCATCATGAGCCCCTCCCATCATGGCAATGCCCATTGCCAGCCATCACGAGCCCCTGCCCATTGCAGGTAGCTCCACTGCTTGCAAGGCCCTTTGGGGTGCTTCAGTCATACCCCCAGACTTGCTCAGCAGAAGTGTCTGACCCCTACCCCATTTGCTGTGTGCCACGCCAGGGTGCCAGACCTCACAGGCCACAGGCCACTCTGCCCCTGCCGTCTCCGCCCTTTAGCCACCACCACCTTGCAGGGAACCAAGCTTTGCTGCGCCCTTAGCATTGCCCCCAAGCTGCACATAGTCCATCGCCTTGAGCAGCTCTGAAAGCCGTCACCAAGTCCTATGAGAGCTGCCTGCAGCTACTGCAGCCAACAGCCCAGCCAGCCCAGCAGACAGACTGCAACCCAACTAGGGCTGGCTGAGGACCAAGTCTCTAGCACTAAGCTGCCCTTGTGACACCGTGGGCTGCTGCTAGCATCACACACACTGTGCAGGCCCAGGGATCACCAGTGCCTAGAGACACTGGCACACACCAGGTAGACAACTCCAGGCAGCCACATGCCAAGACTGGACTTAAAGCAGTCCAGGGTCAAGGTCAAGGTCAATGAAAGAGCCACTGAGTGGCAGGATGACAGCCCTACTCACAGTGCTGTGGCAACAAAAAACAGGCAGGGGGGTGTGACATGGTGCAACTCAATCAGGAAGCCAAGGGGACAGTACTCCTTAATGTCACCCGCATCATCTGCATCAGCCCAAGCTCTCACACGAGAATGAGTATTCATGTCACCTAAAACACAGGAAACACAGAGAGCCAGGCAAAATGGGGACCAAGGCGAACAGGCACAGCACTTGAACAAAGACCCTAAGTAATGGGAACTAAACAAACTACTTGAAAAGGAATCCAAAGGAATAGTTATAAAGATGCTCACCAATCTCAGGAGAATGGACGTTTAAACAAGGAAAATTAAGGACACTCCAAAAGCGGTCATAGAGCTGAAGAAAACAATAATAGAGCTAAGAAACACAATACAGGGAGTTCAACAGTAGATTGGACAAAGATGAGGGACAGATAAGTGAGTTGGAAGACAAAGCAATAGAAAACACCCAGACAGGGCCGGGTGTGGTGGCACGTGCCTGTAATCCCAGTTACTGGGATCACTTGAGTCCATAGGTTAGAGACAACCCTGGGCAACATAGCGACAGGGCCGGGTGTGGTGGCACGTGCCTGTAATCCCAGTTACTGGGATCACTTGAGTCCGTAGGTTAGAGACAACCCTGGGCAACATAGCAAGACCTAGTCTCTAACAAAGAAAAAAGAAAAAGAAAAAAAGGAAACATCCAGACAGAGCAGGAACATGAAAAGAGGAATCGAGAATCAAGAAGACACCTCTGTGACAGCAAGAGGAATAACAGTCCCATGATACAAGTCCCAGAAGAAGAGGAGAGAAAAAAGATCAGAAAAAATATTTGAGGAAATAAACAGCAAAAACTTCCTTAATCTGAGGAAACTTTTGCACGAAACCATGATAAAAACAAAAAGACAGCCAACTGAACGGGAGAAGATTCTCGCATGTCACATTCCAGACAAAGTTAATAACCAAAACATGAAAACAACTTATAAAACTCAACAACAATCAGAAAAAATCTCAGCGAGTTAGTGGGAGATACGTGTAGAGAAGTGTGGGAAACCAAGCAGGGGGTGAGCTCTTGGACTGCCAGCTACCACAGAGAGATGCAAGACAAGACTTCTTCCTCAGGGACGGATTTGAAGAAAGGCTGTAATGTACACACCGACACTGAAGAAGTGATAGGAAAATGGGGATCACAGGATGAGAGCAGAGTTACAAGCTTAGATGGAGATCTACGTTGAGAATGGTAAGATGTTTATGCTCATCTTTAACGAACTCGTCTTTCAAAGACAAAGGGGAGTGTTACAAAGTTCAGCCTAAGCAGTAAGAAAAGGAGGTTGAACACACTAAAAAAAAATTGATCCCCCAGACAAAAGTCAGAAGAGAGAAAAGGAAATCCTTGCTAATGTACTATGCAATTTACTCGGAGTTAACATTAAGTTGCAAAAATATTCTGGACTGTGACAAAGACCTGCTTTCTGTGTGTCACGGTGTACACAGCATCCGGGAGAGTTTCTTCTTCCTTGGGGCCACTGACAGTCCCCAACTCCTTGTCGCTGGATGACAGGTGCGTGTCAGAGTCCTCTTCATCTCTGTAGACCAGAGCCTCAAAGGATGGTAAAGAAGCTCTTCTTCTCGTCTCACTCTGCCAATTCGGTCTATAATAGGATATTAAAGAACAAAGTAAACCAATAGGCCACTTAGCACTTCACACTGGAATAAATTCATGTATTCAGTGCATTGCCTCCACCTTTCAGCCCCCAGGCTGATGGTCTTAGAGCTACATGACAAAGCATACAGATGCTGAACGATGAAATCACCAGTGTCTCATCTCTTTGTACACACTCAGCTTGTCTTTCTAGGATTTTTACCTTGCTTTAAGAGTTATAATCACTGTGCATATATATACATATATGTGCATATATATATATGCACAGTGAATATATGTATGTGCACAGTGATTATAATTATACCACTTGTGATATATATGTCCATATATACTACTTGCCTTGTTATTAACAACATTTTACAGTCAACATTTTAAAAGGTAAGACTCAAGTAGATACAACAGTTTGGTCAGTAATGCCCCCCTTCTTCAGGTCCCCCTGTATTCCCCCCATCAATTTTCAGTTATAAATAACTTTGTAATGAAACTTCACATACATAAAGTCTCCTCTGTATTCAGCATTAGTCCTACAAAACAGACACCCAGATGGTAAACTGTAGAGTCAAATGCCAACAACACTTTGTGTGTCTACACACACACACACCACACAAAACATTTGGCAAGTCCTTTCCCTAACCTGTGACATCGATGATAATTTTCTAAAACATCCAAAAGAGGTGTTTTTGTTTTGTTTTTTATATATATATATTTTTAATTTTTTTTTATTTTTATATTTTTATAAATATTTTTTTTATTTTTATATTTTTCACTGAGACTATTTTTTTCGTATGTTTATATGGAATCTATGACTCTCCTGCTGTAAATTTCCCAGATCCTTTGTCCATTTCTCTATTACCCTTCTAGTATTTCTATTTCAATTTGAAATTAACTTTGGATCTACTAAATTAAAATCCTCACTTTGTATTTACTATACTTCCCTCAGTCATTAATTTTATTTAGACCATGTACATTTTCTTAACATAGAGAGTAAGAAAAATAATTTCTTAACTTTTTAAATTCTTAGCTAAGAAATACACAGCAGTCACATCCCTCTGGAGCAGTCACAGCTAAGACTAGGCATTGGATTTCAAGGTCTTATTTACGTGTCTATATGGATCAATCTTTTCATTCAATAGAGGTTTGTTTTTTGTTGTTTTGTTTTGTTTTTTGAGACTAGGTCTTGCTATTTTTGCCCGTGGAACCACAGACTCACATTGCCCGGAGTACCATGGACTCAAGCAATTCCCAGCCTCAGCTTCCCAGGTAGCTGGGATTATAGGCGTGCGCCACCATACCCAGCTATTTTTTTGGGACTAAGTCTCACTGTGTTGCCCTGAGCGGGACTTGAACCAAGATCCCTAGCCCTGCTGCTTCATAGGCTGAAGCTTACAGGCACCTGCTACCATGCCCAGCTCAAAAGTTATTTTTGGTATATGAATTAGGCGGGGTTCTAAGTCATTTTTTCCCCCTAATATTCTCATGAGATGAATCCTTTTCTTTTCCTTTGATCTGGGAAAAGAGACTTGATATGCTTGCAAACAGTTGGTTCACCCTGAGAAACTGCCCACCTCACTCACAAACCAGTCCTGCCCTAGTTTAACTCCATGTTTAAACACATGCTAAGGGCTGACGCAGCTCTCTCCTGGGTCAAAAGTCTCCCTTCCCTGATTTTCTCAGATGATCTGTCTCATCTGCTAACTCTTCCCTTTGTACTTAAGAACCGCTTCCTCATTGTGAACTCTTATTCAGGGAAAGTTTAAATTCTTACCAGGAGAGAAACAGGCTTTATTAAAATATCTCAGAATAGAGTCACAATTAGAATGCAAAAACCAAAAATATGAACATATCCTGGAAGGAAATGTGTGAGAATTTCCAGAAGGGTTTTCTAGATTTGACAAAAACTACAAAGACACATAGGTCTTACTACATAAAAAGTACCAAATACCTGAAGTGTTAAAAAAAAAAAAAAGCCCAAAACAAAAATTAGATAAGCATAACAAATAAAAGGCAAACCTAGAACTGCTCCCTCATGCCCTTATAGCTCTCAGCCCTTTCGGTCTACGTCCTGAGAGACATGGAAAACCTGAAATGGGTTTCCACAGGCACCACCACCCTGAACTCATGCCTCCAAGCCTGTCTCAAGCAACTCCCCCACCTGCCAGCCACAAATACCTTTCAGGGGCTCACACGCGTCACGTTCCTCCTTCCCTGCCTCAGTGACCCACCCCAACCCTCCAGTTGCTCCCAGTTGGCTCCTCAGCATTTTCAATCTCCTCCTCAGGAGGAAACCTCCCTGCCACTCAGGGCTGCATCAGCTCTAGCTCAAATCAAGTAGAGGAAATGGGCTTAAGAGGGATAAAGGGTAGGTGCCAAAGAAGGCGCCATCATATGAATGTTCAGAGAGGAGGCCTGTGAGAAGTGCTGAGTGGCCATACTGGCTCTTCAGGTCATGGCACTGGAACCAGTTTTCCTGACTGTTCTGTGAGGAGAATGGCCTGGGCTTTCTAGGTCAGAATTTAATAAGAGCCACTCCAGACTATTCAGATATGACTAAGAGCAGTTCACGTCAGAGCGGTGTCCCTGTGACATCAGAGATGAAAGCCTGAGGGCTGAGCTGCAGTGACAGTTATGACATATTTTGATGTGTATTGCTATATACATAGACTGATAACCACAGGCAGGTGTACACATACACACACACACACACACACACATAAACACACACACGCCACTCCTCCTCTGTCCTGAGTGGAAGCCTTGCCAGTGATCTGTTCCTTACTGAGGCCTCAGCTCCGAGGTGGTGGCGTAAGGCTCAATCAAACTATCCTTGCCCACGAAGGTCGTGTCACTCTCGGATAGGGACCTCTGGCGAGGCTGAGGAATGGCGACGGTGCGGCCAGTCAGTGTTGTTGCCAGGATGGCTGCAGCCAGAGCTGATCTGAGGACAAAACATCTTAGTGAGATAATGAGACACAGATCTTCCATCACACCCCTATCGAGGGGCTACAGTGCTGGTGTGTCACCCATGTCCAGTCTGTCAGCACCCACACTGGGCCATGCTCCCACATCACATGCCTCCTTATTCCATTCTCACACTGATTCTATGGATAGATTCTTCTGTCATTTCCGTTTTTCCTAGATGTTAAGTGACTTGCCTAATATAACACAGCTATTTTTTTTTTTGAGACTAGGTCTCACTATTTTTGCCCATGGAACCGCAGGCTCTTGTTGCCCAGGGTACCACAGACTCAAGCAATCCCCAGCCTCGGCTTCCCAGGTAGCTGGGATTACAGGCACACGCCACCATGCCCAGCTATTGTTTTGGGACTAGGTCTCGCTACGGGCCCCAGGTGTGACTCGAACCGCGATTCCTAGCCCCAGCCGCTTCATAGGCTGAAGCTTACAGGCACGAGCCATCGTGCCCAGCATAACACAGCTATTAGGAAACAAAACCAGGTCTCTCATCCAGTCTATATTCAAATACTTTTTTCTATTAAAATGAAATATCAGAAAGAGGGAGGGGGCAAAGGCATAAAAGGATGTAAGAGACTTTAACAGTCATTTAAAAAACACTTGCAAATTACCCAAAACCTCCATATACAAGAGACAGAGTAAGAAAGACTTATCCTCCAGCCTGGAAAGGCAAATCTCTCAAATACCTGAGAGAACTTCCAGGTCACAGCACAGGAACCAGGCAGAGTCCAGAGTCTCAGAAATGATAAAAGATGCAAGAGCTCAAACTGGTTCCTAATAACTGCATCCCAGAATAAAATTCAAGAAGACTTGTAGGAATACAAAAATATCCAGCATGCAGCAAGGTAAAACTCACAATATCAATAGAATAGAAAACAACCAGAGATGAAAACGGACAGAAAGACATGACCCAAAGGAAGAGAAGAACCAATCAAAACCCACACCAAACCGGTACGTTAGAACCAGCAGAGAAGGAGTTGAGACAGTTAGTGGAACTATATTCATATACTCAAAGAGCTAGGTGGAGACATGGCAGATTATAAGAAGACTCAAGCTTCAGGAGAGGAAAATGACACTGGGTGGGATTAACACCAATTATAACTGTAGAAGCAAAGGCTGGAGACATTGGAAGAAAAATAGAAAATAAAATGAAATACAGAAAAGAAAAGAGCTAAAAATGGAAAAGGAGGATGAGGAGACCCATAGATGCTATAATTAGCTGGGCCTTGTGGCACGTGCCTGTAATCCCAGCTACTTGGGAGGCTAAGGCTAGGGATCACTTGAGTTCGTGGGTTCGAGACTACCCCAGGCAACATAGTTGGGACCTAGTCTCTAAAAAATAAAGAAAGAAATAAAAATTAAAAAAAAAAAAAAGATGTCCGCCGGGCATGGTGACACGTGCTTGTAAGCAACAGTTAATGGAGTTGCAGTGGGGTCTGGGGATTGTGGTTTGAGTCCCACCCAGGGCAACACAGCGAGACCTGATCCCAAAAAATAGCTGTGCGTGGTGGCACATGCCTGTAATCCTAGCTACCTGGGAAGCTGAGGCTGGGGATTGCTTGAATCCATGGTACCATGGGCAACATGAGCCTGAGGTTCCATGGGCAAAAACAGTGAGACCTAGTCTCAAAAAAGAAAAGAAGATGAGACCAGTGGGTCAAGCATTGATCTGTAACTTGCAGAGAGAGAGAGAGAGAGAGAGAGGAGTTGAAGTGACCAGAATGGGGAATGGGGAAATAGGGAGCAGGGTGGTGGTATAGGGAGGGCCATACCGAAGGGGAACAATAACTACAAAGACAGCCAATGCTGTATGAAAATAATAAATAAATGAACAAACTGCCCAAACTAAAAAGAGTAGCAATCTATTCTGGAGTTTATAACATATAAAATTAAAATATATGACAATAGTAACAAAAGATGGGAAGGAGGAAACAGAAGTAAACTGCTCCAAGATGCTTACCCTGTCATATCATAGTTGAAGTAAAATAGTATCAAAGGTTATTTTTGAGACATTCAAAAAAAATTAGAAATATGCCATGTTGACCAAAGCCATAATGTGGGACTTACAAAGATTACCATCCAGGGAGGATTTTTTTAAATATTTATTTTCTTATATTGTTGCTAACTTTGGATAGTATATGATTTCTCCCCTCAGGTTTCCCCACCACTATAGCACTCATGATTCATCCCCAGGGTCCCTTGTGCTCTTCCCGCCCCATCTCAGGAAGCATTTTTATAAAGCACAGGAGACTGTGGAGATTTGCAAAGAAGTCTACAGCCCGTGAGCCATGAAATGCCTCCAGCTTGTTTCTGCTTCAGCATGGGATGAAGAGTGAGTCTTCAGCACACTGCTACTGCATAAACATTTAATGGAGGCCGTGGGCAGGAAGAAGAAAAACGGACAGAGGAAACTGAGACCGTCTAGACAGAGTCGTAGACTGAGGCTCACTAAGCATGAACTGAGTTGTTTATTAGAGGTTCCAAGCTCCCTTAAACACTCTGGTCAAGGAATGGTTATAATGTGGTCATAGGGACAGTAAAACCAAGATTCCATAGTAGGAGGATGGGGGGGATTCATTATCTAGAAGAAAAACACCCATGGGGGAAAACACCTTTATCTTTTGGAGAAATAGTTTCACAGGAGGTTGGGGGGCCGCCATTACAGATAAGAGAACTTGACAGGAACCATTTCCAGTGTGCCAGAGATGAGCAAGAATAGATAAGGGTGTGCCTTATCTAAGGAATACCTCTTTACAGCACCCCACAATTTAAGTTTTACATGACACAGTTTAAGCAGCTACTCATGAAAACCCCGAAGAATGAGAGCGACCCACAGCACAAACCACTGCTAGCCAGCTAGAGCCTCTGGGACTGTGACTAGCAGAAGCTCACGTGGAAATGACCAAAGACCTGTGGCCACTGGAAGGAGGAGAGGAAACAGTGAGCGCTTCTCAAGTATGTACCAGAGTTCTTGGTACAAGGCAAATACTAAGAAGTGGCTGTTCTTGCTAGCAAGATTATACTGAAGGAAAAGCAAATAGTAAAAATATTTTAAAGTG
>PVHY01027461.1:0-16215 GCA_004024945.1 Uropsilus gracilis
GGGGAGGGGGAGGGAAGGGGAGGACACCACCCAGGTGATGGCCTCCATCACCCCACAGCCTTTTTCCTCCATGCTGCTGGAAACACAGGGTAACTTGTGTAAACATGTTACATGTGAACTTGCATGAACACGTGTGTTTAATTCGTTCAGACTTTCTACAAATGTCCTACGAAAGGCTAAAGAAAAGCGTGTGTCTGCAGATGGACAAGTTGGAGGAGAGCAGGGGAGATCCAGCCTCCCAGATTCCCTGGAGAATTCAGAAGAGCTGGAAACGCTGAACTCCTCTCTGGACAGTGCAGCCCTGTGGGGAGCTGAGTCAGGCTGCCCGTGGCTATTGGTCCACGGGCTCCTCTGTCTCATCGTCCCCAGCATCGTGCTGCCCACAGTGTATTTACTTATGTCACCTGTCCCCCAAGGCCACCGGGACCTCATCCTCTGCCTCACTTGGTGCTTTCGTTCAAGACAGGCTTTTGCCCACATCATCCTGACTCATCCTGTAATCATTCCCTGCTCCAACTTAGTCACAATGTAGAGAAATTCTGACAAGAGTGAAATTCAATTTCTTCCCTGTCTCCCCCCGATCCCCATCTCTGGAATTGTCTGGTCACCTGGGTGCTGGCCGTCACCGTGTAGAGAAGAAAATTCAGCTCACTTTGACCAACGTTGTCTCTCCCTTTTCTGGTTCATGGGCTTTCTTCTTGCATGAAGACTTCCAGGTGATCTATCTGACCATGTGCTGTTGTGTTGTTTCTCCTTCCTTCAAAGTGAGGATGGGATGAAATGTGGCAGAAAGGGGTCAGCAAGGCCCTAGGGACTAAGGCCTATGGCATCCAGTTCTCTGGTAGGACATATGGGGACTAGAAAGGGATAAAACAAGTTCTCAACCTCCACACAGCTGTCACTGACCTCCACAGGGTTCTCTGCCCTGGGATAGTGCCCTGTGCCTGCCAGGATGTTGGGCAGCGTCCTTGGCTTCCAGATGTCACAGTGTCACCCCAGTTTTGATAACCAAAAAATGCCTCCCAACATGTTCCACTGTTCCCCGGGACATGAAAAGAGCAGGTTGCTCTAAAAAGACTCAAAATCTTTCACTGAGAATATGCAAATGACAACAAAGTGTTTATGGAGCTATGACGGTGGACACTGGCTAGGTCTGGGCATCCTCTCCAAGATATTTTGTGTCAGAAATAGCTCTCGGCTATCTATAGGTGACACTACTGTCTTCAGTACTGCCTCTTCAGGCTGTTTATCAGCACATCCAATCCCACTTCCAGCCAAGATGAAGCCCCGTCATCTAAAGGGACCATGGAATGGACCCTCCCTGGAATTTTTTTCATGAGTGCCAACAAAGACTCAAGTTCATTTCCTCACACTCATGAGTGACATTCACTGCAAGAGGGGCAACTGAAAGAAACTGCCAGGCAGCTGCTGCAATCAACATCTTCTAGAACATCTAAGCTTCTGCCATCTCAAAATCTAGTTCCTCTGGTACTGTGAACATCCAACAATCCTTCAAGTCTATTTCCTTTTGGTGACATCTGGAGGTGTTCTGTTGCTCACCATCAAAGAATCACCTCTGATGGAAGCTCATACACTTTAACAGGACAGAGAATAAGAAAAGTCTTAGCATAATCACAAACTGAATATGTGTTATGACCCTCTCACTCTATCTGATTACATACAAATATGTGTATTTAGACACAAAGGTACATATGAAAAGCTAAATGTCAACATTAAAAAATAGTTGGAATTGGACCATCACAATTACAGATGATTCCAATTAATATAGTTTCCATTTTTTTTCATTTTCTGTATATTTAATGTAATATTCTCTCGTATTGCATAGCTATAGTCATCTTGTTTTGTCTTAGAGATTTTTAAGAGAAACATTTGAAATGGCCATGACTATTATGTAGATTCTGCTATTTCCTATTGTATTTGATAGTAGTACTCTCTACCAACAACCAAAGAGCCTTCGTACCAAAAGGGGTATTTATTCTACTTACCTAAAATCCTAATGAACAACACTAGTTGGTTCGAACAATCCTGCATTTTTCTCTACTTTTATTTACAGCCCGTCTCACCAAATGACCTCAAAACACTTCAACTTTGAGGTCAGACCATCACATTCATTTGTAAGGTATTTTCACTAATTAAGGTTTGCTGAGAATACCCCTTAGTAACATGGAATATTTGATACATCCTAATCAGTTAATGAGGTTGGAAAAAGCCATGATAACAGAAGCAAATGGAAAAGGACCACGTTGGGGGAGAGACACAATTAACAAGCCCCTTTATCAAGACTTTCATTAAAGACAATCAAACGTTGAGATCTAAGAGGTAGAGCTTTTAATTAAAGTGTAACTTCCTTTCAAGAACTATTTCCCCTTGGGCAAACATTTGTCAACATAGGACCCAAACCATCTTTCCTTTAGAATTTGGTGTTTTAGTACATTTTTGCATCACCCCAAATAATTAATTTATGATTGCAACAACAACGAGTGAAACAAAGAGCTGAGTAGAATATTTGCACTAAAAAAGCAATCCACTCTTTAGAGAATTACAGGATATTTAAATATTCAATATTTAAAATTATTCCAGATTCACCCTCTTACGAACTTCCTGAATGCTGAGGACAAATACTGCCTGACACTTTTAATGATTTGCTCTCAAGAACTGGATGGAAAAAATGTTCAACTATTGTATTTTTCAAAACATTTTTGAAGTCTGAAAACATCACAGGAAGATTATAAAAAGTCAACTACCAGGAACCCCTGACACCCAGATGGAAAGCCAGCTATAGCTCTGAAGGGGCCTGCACTTACTACAACCTGTGCAGAGAGCAGCAGCCCTTCTTATTCTCCCATAAGACAGCTCTCCCAGCTACATCCCATCCACCTTGGCTCTGCCTCCATGATGACCCACTGTCTCCTCTCAGATGTCTCTGTTTACTCCTGACCTTGACTTCCTCCAGGGAGTCCCCCATGGGGGAGGCAGTAACACCCCACATGAGAGCATGCAGCATGCCAAGCTCTGCCTGCATTTGTCTTGTCTTCCCACCCTCAACTGTGCCAGCTCATCACTCAGCTGCTTTGCCAGGGAGCACAGCGCAGCAGGGGGCTGTGATCTGGAGGTGGTGGTGAAGACAGGGCACCCTTCAGAGGTCATGGACTTAGGCTGGGTTCAGCCCCCAGCTGTGTTCCTTGTGGACACTGCTCCTTGAGTGACAGTGGTAGAACTGTTTTCTCTGCTTTTGATTCCCTTCTGAGTAGAAAAGGGAAGACTGAGAGGATCTGTATGGGACGGGGTAGGCATCCATCATGGCGGCTTCCACAGTGACATAATGCTTACACAGGGCCCAGCCTCAGTCAATGCCACCCAGTGACAGCTCTTGGTCTCTCAGGAGCACAGCGAGGTCAGGTTTCAGGGCCAGGCAGGCATCTGCCCACAGGTATGATTTAGAGGTGACCAAAGGCCCATCTCAGAAATGTTCGAATTCATCTCAGGATTCCTGATTCCCATCCTGCAAACCCCTGGGATTTTTCTAACAACAGATGACTTCGCTCTAAATGCAAAAATATTAACTCAGAAGGCACGTTAAGCTGTTTTCACTCATTAACGGCAATTAGTTTATCAAATTAGCTCTCAGTCGCCCAGCAGATCCCTGTTCCAGTTGGGGAAACATATGCTACAAACTCACAGAGGCAGAGACCCTGCAAAGAGCGGAGGGAAAGGAGCCTTGAGAGGTGACCCCTGCCTTCAGTGCTCCCAGGCAAGGATGGGCAGGTGTGCGTGACACACAAAATATAGGAGATGTCTCCAGGTCTGGAATTAGTGGGCACATGTGCTTTTATGGGGAAAGAGTTGTTATGGGCTACAAACGTGTTCCCCCAAGAAACATGTTTCTTGAAATCCTATCCCCCAAGGTGATGGTAATAGGAAGCTGGGCTTTGGGTGATGATGAGATGGTGAGGGTGGCCAGCTGTGATGACACTCACTGTGATGACAGGTATCCATGCACCAGGAAATGTGTCCTCATGAGAAATGCATCTTGAATTCCTCAGGCCCTTGTTATTTAAGCCAATTATTGTGTTTTGTGGCTAATCAACAGGACGCAAGGGCTCAGATTGAAGTTCAAAGTTGCAGTCTTATTACTAGTGCACCAGGGTCACCAAGCCAGCTTGGCAAGAGAGACCCTGAGCAGTCTCTGTGACCGCCTTTTATAGGGCAACACCACCATCGCCCCTAATGTGAGGCAAGCAAGCAGGTGTAGGATGCGTTCCCATAACTACAGGACAAGTTCCAACATTCCCATAATGGTGGGACACATTCCCATAATTGCTGATTTCCAATAATGCTGACATCCATCCTCCATCAGGAAGACAATGCTGGCATCCATACTCCATCAGGAGGACAAGACAGTTGTCAAGAAGAACCAGGAATAGGGGGAGGCAAACACAGGCTATCAGTCCAGCCAGCCATTGTGAGAACTGTCCACTGAGGGTAGGGAGAGGACACTGGCTTCAAAATGGAGGTTTTAGACAAAATGGAGTCACTTTGGCCAGTCTGTTCCCAACACCAACCATTCTGTGGTGTTTTGTTATAGCAGCTAGAGGTTTACATTTCTTTCTACACAGAGAAAGACAAAAACAGGGTTTTCTCAGCTGATGGGGAAGAGTCAAAGCAGATCAAAAATGTTAAAGAAACCAGAACCGCCAAGTCAAGGTGGCTTGAAGAAATGGCAGGGTTGGTTCTTTCTGTAGGAAAAACAGCTAGATTCCTTATCACAAATCACAACTCATTTAGAAACCAGTTTCCTTCTTCATGCTTCAGCAGCCATAACACTCCAGTTCCCATCCTCATACTTCGCCTCAGCTGCCCTGGTCACTTCTATCATTGGATGCTGGCAAGGATCATGAACCAAGGAAACATCCTCATGGAGTTTGCCTTTTCCTTTAGGAGACAGATCTTCTATAGGGATTTCTGACCACATTTGCTATGGATCATTTTTGTACATGTTTACCTCAACTGCAAGCAAGTCTGGGGTGTTTGCTTTTTGTTTCCCCCTGGGGACAATTTTTTTCCCAAGCACACTTGCTCTGTCAGGCACATGGAAGAGCAGTGATGTGGAAAGGGAAGTGACAGTGTGTGTCCTGAACCCCCTCTATGGCCCGGGCCTGGGAGGAGTGGAGGTCACAGCTTTTAGATGATTCATCATAAACACTGTTCTAGAATCACCGTGGCTAAATTCTTCTGAATTTGAAGAGGTAAGAGGCTTCATGATTTTTCATCTGTATTTGCTTTACTAGGAATTTGGGTTTTTTGCTTTTTAATGACAAAAATAATGGTTTGTTCCCCATTGGCTGTTTTCTTTCCATCTATACCCCGAGTTCTCAGAAATAATCAAAGACAAATAGCTCTTCAGATTCTCTAGTACTGCTCTTGAAAGCCCTCAGGTAGTACTTCTGAGAAAGAAAGAGATGCCACTGTCCCCGGGGTCAAAGCATCACCCAGTGCTGCATCAGTTTTGAAATGTCTGCATAGTAACTACAAGCTATTCAGATGACAAGAAGGAATTTCTGATGAAGAGAAGAAAGCTTTGCTGGTTTATTTTTAACAAAAATATGACAGAAACAAATCCATACAGACAGATGATAATAAGTCAATGATACATACCTCTTACAGGGGCAGAATGCATATTAAAAAATTAAAATGAACTTTTCAAAGAACGTGATTTTTACCTAATTTTGTAAATCAAGGAAAATCACTAAGTATTCCCAAATGGAGGCTTTTTTTCTCTCATTTGTTTTGGATACATTTTTGGTGTGTGTTGAAATATTGGCTCGATGATATCACTGGACTGTTTGTGTGCTTACTAGGGCCAGGGAAGATGTGTGGAGAGAGCTGATGACTTTAGAGAGGAATCTGCCACTGAGGTACCTCCAGCACAGCCATTCTGCTTCAAGTCCAAGGTCATCAAACTGAGGTTAAAGGGTTAACGTCTTCGCAGACCCTGGAGCATAAAAGAAAAAGAAAAAAAAAGCATCTAAACTTCTCTGTGAGGCTGACTTTTGCCAACAATAATGCCTACAGGCTTATCAGCAATGACTCAGACTGACCATGTACACACAGTCACTTATCTTGAGCTGAGCCTCCAGTCAGCAGGGCAGAGGGACCCACACAGAGATGAGAGACCCACCGACAGTGCCTAAGACTCCGGTTATCTGGAGAAAAAGCCTCTCCCTGCCTTCCCAGAAGGAGCATCTGCAACTAATCAATTAACTTCTGTCAGGTCCACATTGCTTTGCCCCAACGCTCCTCAGCCACTATATGTAACTCCTTTTTCCTCATCCCCACATCCGTGTGAACCTCTCCCCTCCCTAGACAGAGAAGGAAATTGTAGGTTTTCTCTCGCCTCCTTGTTCCTCCACCAGCAACAAACTTTTTTCTCTTTCAGATCTGATGTCAGTGTATTGACTTCTAGGCAGCCTGGGCAGTCATTGTCCAGCAGGAGTGAAAGTTCCCAAATGCACAGTGAGGGGAGATCGTACCCACCGAGGATCAGCACGTAGCTCGTGTGTCACGCAAACACAGGTATGTCTGTTGTGACTCGTGGGTTGTGACTCGTGGGACAAGACGCAAGGGCTCTGATTGAAGTTCAAAGCTGCAGGTTTATTACGGGGGCACCAGGGTCCCCAAGCCAAGATGAAAAGAGAGACCCCAAGACATCTCTGTGACAACCTTTTATGGGCAAAACCATTACCACCCCCTATTGTGAAGCAAGCAAGTAGGCAAGGGGTGAAGCATGTCTCCAGAACTGCCAGGAAAACAAGGGAGACAGAATCAGGGTGGGCGATTCATCTGTTATTGCAACAATGGGTGCTGAAACAGGATGTGTCATCAGTCGGCCATCGCGAGCCCCCTTCCACTACCCACGGGGAGGGGCAGAATCCCCAAAATGGAATCCTGGCTGAGATGGAATGACAGGTTCACCAGCCCTCAACAATAGCATATGTATTTCATGACTACAGTGGGTGCTGTAAGGTGTGGGAAAGGAGATGTGCACTGAAAACACTACTCTCGCTAGAGGCAATTAGACAAAAGAGACTTTAATGCACAGAGATGGGCTGGGAACCCAGTGGTGATTTGCCATGGTCTACACTGCATGCTCAGTGCCTTTTATAGGGCAGAGGGTCTAGAAAATGCAGGAGGGAGAAGCCTAAAATCTTCTCAGTGACATTACTCATTCTGTAAGTGCACGTGGGCCTCGTCAAGTCCACCAGGATGGGTTTGACAGTTTTACCGTAGTCCGGTTCTTGTCAAACCTAAAGAAGGTTTTGTCTGATCCTTATCAGACCCGAACGGGGAGTGTAGATGTGAGGAATGGCTACCTCAGCCTTTTCCAGTGTGACAGGCTCCTTCCCCCCAACCATATAGGTATTAACTAATTTAAACTCCTAAGTGACAACACCATGAGCACAAGACTACATTCTCCCCATGTTGCATAGAACAACCCAACGTGATCTTAAAAGGTTCAAATATGACCTAAAAAGTTGCCTCAGAAGGATCTTACCTGTCACCCAGCAAATTTAAGGAAAAGCTATTAAGAATTGCACAAATGGAATCAGTTGAAAAAGGAAGAAAATAGTAGTTGAACTCCCAAGACTCCTGGGAGTTGTATGTGTTCTAAGACAATAGAGGTGACCCCCCACAATCCCCCTACAGCTCCTCAACAGCACCCCCACACTGAGGAGTTACTCCAATCCCTGAGGCTGGGGGGTTAGCAGCAGCATAGAGTGCCCAGGTAACAGTCTTTGGGAGAGACACTAAAAAGTGTTCTAGGTTTATCTTACATTCAAATTTAACTGGGTATTTGTTACTTTCTAAATCTGATGACCCTAAACCAATGTAGATGCCACTTCTCCCATGCCAAGTGCCAACATACAACAATATTCAGCTTATGAAAATACACTTCAGATCATGCCAAGAGAATTGATGTCTAATGTCCTGAAAAAAGTAGGGGAGGGTTTTAGAGATTGTATAATTTGTGTTTTCAAAGGATCCTAGAGGATGCTAGAAACAGCTGGTATAAAGATCAAAACTGATGTTTCAGTGTTGGATTGACAAACACACACATGTAAAATTCTAGTTAAAAAAGAAAAAACTCAGCTTTATGCAAAGCGTGAAAACCAGGTTCCTAGTTGCAAGCAATAGAAATCGACTGGCTGATTTAAGTAGCAAACGAATCTATTCAAAGGCCACTGAGAAGCTCGGGAAATTCTTAGGAGAGCTGTTAACTGGAAAAGGATTTAGAAAATAGCTAGAACAAGAGTGATAGATGGGATATTTCTGTGCCCCCAAATTCACATACTGAAAGTTAATCCCCAGGCTGGTAGTATTAGGCATCAGGGCCTTTGGGAAATAACTAGGTTGTGAGGGCAGAGATCTTTCCTGAATGGGATTAAATCTCTTATAAAAACGACCCCACACAGGGACTCTTCCTCCTCCATCATGTGAGCAACAGCAAGGAGACAAATATGTGGGAACCGGGAAGCAGATCCCAAACAGGTACCAAAGCTACCAACACCTTGTCTGGTACTTCACAGTCTCCAGACCTGTGAGGAGTAAACGTTTGTTGTGTTCATCCCTGGTCTGTGATATGGTATAACAGCCATCTCAGCTGGTGCAGGCCAAGGGGGCAAGAAAACACTAACAGGAAACCTGTACTCCTATGTTTACTGCAGCACTATCACAATAGAAAGACTATGAGAACATCCCAAATATCCCCAAAATGGACAAATGGATCCAAAAGTTGTGGTATGTTTATGTGGTGGAATATTGCACAGCCATCAAAAGGAACAAGCTCATGTCATTTGCAGCAGAATGGATGGAACTGGAGGGGATGATGCTAGTCAGAAGGAGAAAGAGAAATACTGGATGGTCTCACATCTAAGTGGCATAGAGATAAATCTAACAAAAGAACAAGAAAAAGTCAAAACTAGCAAGCCGGCCATGAACTGACGCTCACAGCAAAGAAGGGAGGCAGAGGAAGGAAAATGGGAGGGATAAACACAAGAGAAATTGGCAACTATTCACAGGTGATACGTGGGGGGAGAACTATGGGGATGACTACAGACTACAATGTAAAAACAAAATGAACAGGTAGTTTTAAAAATAAATAAAAGGTAGAGCAAGGGAAGGGGGGAAGGAAAGAAGCCTGCAGCGGTGAGGACCTCAGGCACAGACAGCTGAGGAAGGAGAACAGCCCCTGGCCCGAATGCCTAAGCAGGCATGAGGCTGATGCTGGACTAAGGGTGTTAGGAGAACACCAGGTGCTGGAAGGGCACCCTTCCAGCCCTCACCGCAAAGTCAAAGACCAGCCCCCTTGCAGCTGCCCACCCCACACCAGGAGGGATTCTCATCATACATTCTCATCACTAGGCACAGGCCGTCAACTTACGCAAACAGACCTGGCAAAACAAGCCCTTCTCTTCCCAGTCTCTTTGCCACCACCAGCCACCCCAGCCTAGCCCTTTGTCTTCACGGTTTCAGAATTGGTGGCGCTTTGCCTAACTCGGTGCATAAGTGCTCAGCTCTCGCTGACTCCCTGGGTCTTCGTTTCCATCCGAGGACTCACCTCAGCGACAACGTCCACCAATGCAGCTCGTCTCCTACTCATCTGTCTGTATCAACTTCACTCTGAGGCCCAGCTGGGAGCCCTGCCATGTCCATGGCAACACTGGACTCCACGATCCTCTGCCGCCACCCAATCCTGGGAGCCAGTCCTGTGTGTCACGAAGGCAGGTGGTCTCTATCAGCACCCGGGTGCTCCCACTCCTTCCTCCGCTCCGCAGCAAACAGCACCGGCCTTGCCCCCTGCGGCCAGCCTGTGCCCAGGTCAGCACCAACTCCACAGCTGGGAAAGATGAGCGCTGGCAGGTGAAGCCTTCCGAGAGGTGAAAAGGGTCAGACGTGAAGCAGCACATATGCAGCCAGCCCACAGGTCATAGGGAGGCGGGCAGCAGCCTCTTCCTGCATGGCCATCTCTGGGGAAAGCTGTGTCCTTCTCTAACTCCCTGCACATCCTCAGCTGTCTGCAAGGCCCATGGGTGCTAATTACAGTGTTGATTGTGATTACAGGACAAGGGTTCATATGAAAAGACTTTTGTTTTTTTTTTTATTTTTTTGTTTCCCGGGGGAACTGCAGACTCTCATTGCCTGGGGTACCCAGGACTTAAGTGATTTCCAGCCTCAGCCTCCCAGGTAGCTGGGATTACAGGCATGCACCACCACGCCCAGTTATTTTTTGAGACTAGGTCTTGCTATGTTGTCCCAGGTGGGTCTTCAACCCATGGACTCAAGCAGTTCCTAATCTCAACCTCCCATCCTAGGCTGGGATTAAAGGCACGTGCCACCGTTCCTGGCTTGAAAAGACTTTCAGTGTCTCTCGCCCACCCAGTGAGAATCGGTTCCACCCATTGAAGGGTCTCGGGCCTTTGGGTGGCCCTGAAGTCTGTTTACAGTTTTGTCTTTCATCGGGACATTTGAACATCACTGCTGCTCAGACATTTGTCCAGACGTGTCAGGCGATCTCCCTCCGGAGAGGTGGTGCAAGGCAGGGGAAATTTCCAGTTGCTCTGTGAGAAGCCTCCTGAGAGAATGTGAAGGATGCCATGCTTTCAGGATGCCACTGCTCCATGAAGGGCAAGGCTGGCAGGGGAGATGCCATCCACCACCGCCTTTCGGCTCTTGGATCTTCTCAGCCAGGACCATCACCATGAAGTGTGGCCACAGACATGTCCATCGACCCAGGGCTGCAAAAGCCCAGGAGATGCTGGCAATTTACTGGCTGGCACTGGGCTTCCACATCAGCCCAGAGCACAACACTCTTTAGGGTTTGTTTCCTCAGCCTCTGGGCCCTCCATGAGCCCACACGGCTGTAGCTCATGTATCTGAAGGAGGAGAACACACCGGCTGAAACACACGTGTGCTTTGCATTTCACGGACAAGGGAACTCCACACGCAGAGCTAAGCCGGGGCCTTTGTACATGAACTGGGGTCACTGTGTGTGATGGGCGGGGAGGCAGGCATGCAAGACAGCACAACCACCTGCCTCTGTCATCCTCCGCAGCCTCCGTTGCCCTGCACAGCCTCGCTGTCTGGTCCTGCCCTTGTCATGTTCCCCGTCACGTGTGGGCGCCTGGAAGTAGTCTTCGCCTCATTACACTCATGATTAGTTACCAGCCGTGGATAATTCAATTTGTTCTTTCTCATAGGAAGTCGACACGAGCCAGAGCCTGCATGGCCAACATGGGGACGGTCACAGCCAGGTTCCATACACAGTTTCTCCTGCGTGCATGAGCCAATAGGTTGGTTATCTGGTCCCCTCCAGCTGGTAGGTCCACCTGCTGCTAGTAATGAGCAGGGATGCTGGAACCAGACCTCTGGCTTCCAGTCATGCCCACAACTTACCAGCTAAGTGCCAGTCACGCCCCTTCTCCGCACTTGAGATGTACCTGTCAGCTGGGGGTAGTCAACCCTGTCACAAGATCATCACTAGGATTAGACACGCAATGACCTGTAGGTGCTCAGAAGATACACAGTGCTTGTGATGTCAGCACGTCAGCAGCGGAGGAATCTACCTCCCAAGGGAAACACCAGTATTTAGCCCCGCCACTACCAGGTGCATCCAGCAGGGCATCAGCAGGGGAAGTCTAGGGACCCCAGAACAGGATGTGGTGTGTGTACCTGGTGGAATATTATGCACCCATCAAAAAGGACCCACTTATGTCATTCACAGCAACATGGATGGAACTAGATGGAATCATGGTACCAGAAAGAAAACAGAAAGAAAAAGAGAAATACGGGATGATCTCACTTATATGAGGGATACAGGGAAAACAAAGAAACAAACAAAAAATGTTTTAACTAATTATTAGCAAAATTGAAGTATAGAGCATGGGAGGGGGTGGGAGAAGTGGGAGTCGAGGAGTACAAAATTCTAAGATGATGGTTCATGGGTGATAAGGTGGTGGGAGAACCCTGGGGTAGAGAACGATGTACAATAAAATTAAATAAATAAACAAATAATAAAGAAGAGCAAGGACTGAGAGTCCCCAGGTGGCCTCCCCAGGCCAGTCAACCAAACAGCACGAAACAGGTCAAGACCAAGGCCAGCTCTCCAGCGAGGCCCCTCGTCAGGGACATACATTCCCCAAACTTCTCTCTGGACTGCACTAAGTCTCGCTCTCCGACACGCTTATGCTCGCTTGCCTGGCGCTCCTCTCCTGCCCATGTTCTCCCTCAGAGACTCTCCCTTCACTCCACCTGCTTCCTTAGGTCTCCATCCACTGTGCATCTCCCTCCCTGCATCTTATCACAAGGAGGGGCCAGGCCCCGCCTCCAGCCTCTTGCCCTCTTACAGTCATCCACACACTGTCTTTCTGTGCTTCACAGTATTTGCTCTTCTTCAATAGCTGGACATAAATGGATGAAAAAGATGTGGTCTATATACACAATGGAATATTACTCATCAATTAGACACATTGGATGATTTTATGATAACATGGATGGACCTAGAAGAAATCCTATTAGCAGAAACAACTCAAAAAGAAAAAAAAACAGAAACCAAATTGTTTCACTACTAGATGGGACATGGGAAAGATAAACAAAAAGCCATGAAGAAAACTCAAAACAAGCCAACAAATTAAAGTACACAACTTGGGGGGGGGAGGGTGGGAACAGTTGGGGGCATGAACCCCAGAGGTTACAAAGATGTGAAATTTATATTTAAATAAATTATTTAATATTAAAAATAATAATAATAATTAAACTTAATAAAAATAATATTTTTTCTTCTTCCAAGTAGGAAAAACACAAGAACAAACATTGCATTTATTCATTCCTGAGATTCTGGAGGAACACAATCTTAAACAGACAGCAGCATCTTAGACTCTGTGCAGCACCCTGGGTGGGAGGGACTGAGTGCCCACGTGGCCATGGGGAGGAATTTGGAGGGACATTCAGGAAGTCTATGATCTTTGCCAACTTTCTACAGAGCTGAAGTTACTCCCAAACAGACAGTACTTTTAAGAAATGGCAGTTGAGTCTAGTGGTTATTGCGTGAGGCTGAAGAGAGCTCCCCACCTAATCCTGTATGGCAGTCAGGCTCCATCCCCACCAGACAGCCCCCCCTTAGCTGACCTCAACTTCTTCCTCTGCTTCCTGGAGCAATACCCCCTCTGAGATCATGGCAGACCTGGAAATGCCTAAAGCTGAGCCTGGCCAGCAAGCAGCGTGCCCACCTCAGTTTCTCCCTCTGTCCAATGGGTTGATGACAGTGACGTCCACTCACCAACCTGCTGGAACTATGGAAAGACATGACGCCTGTGGATGTCAGCCGGTGCCGCACACAGCGCTCCTGAAATAGCACTTGGCACAGTACAGGAGCCCAACAACTAGGAGCCACAATTATTGTCATCACGATAACAAAAGCTGACGGGCGGCCTGTCCAGATCTGGCTGCAAAGCTCAAGGACTTCAGCTTCGACCTCACCAGCTCTTCCCAAGACACTGTTTGGGAGTCAGGTCCAAAAATGGAGGAACAGCAGCCACTGCCAGCCCTAGCAAACCAGCTCTTCCCGCTGCCAGCACGGAAGAGGCATCTGTTCCAGGAGTCTGGAGGGAAGTGGTCAAAACACAGCCCAGACTGACCAAGGGAATGGGCAGTCCCTCCTTGACAGCCTCCCAGGGGCTCAGGGGACCTCCAGAACCTGTTTCCCCTGGCTTCATTCTCAAGGTCACTTGATAGACAACACCTACCAGGAGCTCTAAGTACCACATCCTCCAAGTCCAAACCCATGAGGAAACAGTTTCTCTGCCCTGGACTCTGCACCGTGGTTGGGGGCATGACTCAAAAACCCAGCCAGGGTTGGGTCCATCACCAGCCAATCACAGTATCCAGGGGATGAGGACCCACCTTAAACAAGATAGACTGAGATGAGACAGCGATGAGGCCCCCACATGCCACACAGACAGATAACAGGCACTGTGGCTGCCACACAGCGTGGGGTCACTACATTCACATGGGTGTTCTCATTGACTGAGCGGGTGTAGGTGCTTGAAGGAAAGCAAACACCTGCTCCCCTTCCTACCCATGAGGTTCCAGGTCAGTTGCAGATCTCTGCAGTATTTTGGGGGACCCCACCCTGATTGCCTCCACCATCTATTTATCAAGCACTTATTCGCAGCCTGGTGCTGTACCAGACCACTACTTCTGAATTATTTGCACTTCATTAAACAATCTATTCTATAATGAAATCCTAAAATACTTAACCGTTTTGTTGAAGTATCATGGTAAGGCCATAAAACCACCCTTTACAGTGTATGAGTCCTTTTCAGTAGATTTAGGAATTTGTACAACCATCACCAGAATGCAATTTTAAAGGAATCTTATCACCCAAGGTGAACATTCTCAGTCCCAAGCTCCCTGGAAAAAAATCTACCTTCTGTCTTAGGAGATTTGCCTCTTTGGGACGCTTCACGTGGCATCATTGCTATGTGGTGTTCTCTCACTCACCTCTTTCCTTTAGCCAATGATTTTGGGGTTCAACCTCTAAAAGGATGTACTAGTTCTTAGTATCAGTTCCTCTGCTTTTCTGAGTAGTATTTCATCAGAGGTAGGTCCACCTGTTGGCTACACATCAATCAGCTGATGGATACTTGCATTGTTTACCCTCTAGGGAATATTATGCAGCCAGGAACTTGCCTGGACAATCATTTGTATGGACATAAGTTCATTTCTCTTAGGTAAATACCTAGAGTGGAATTTCTGGATCCTATGGCAAACAGCCCTGGATTTTACTGAAGCAAAAATGAAAACACTCATTGTGTTGCCATCTTCCACATGTAGAAATGCCCACAACAAAAGCAAAACTGATCATTTCAGTCAAGCCTTCAACCCAAGCAAATCATATTGTCAGTGTTCCACCTACAACCTTAATAAAGCCAAGGCCTCTGCGGCCTTTTAACCAAGTTATGTAAAAGAGGAGCCCCATGATAATCAAGCAGTTACATAAGTCGTCTAATTATTTGTGTTCCTCAAGGAAAATGCAGGCTGAACTCAATTCGATCCCACAACCCTTCTAAACCCCTTTCCTTTTCTTCTTAACTTCCTTCCTCCCTGTCTCATCACTGCACCCACATGGTCCACTTTTGCCTTCCCCCTTCCAGCCTAGCACCCACCAGCTCTTTGGACTCATCCCTGTGCCGGGGATGAGGAATGCAGGAGCTCTGTCTCCTCCATGATGAACCTGCCTTGGGAAAATCAGTCGCCAACGCACTGCTGCAGCACATGCTGTGAGGCTCTGCCAGCCACCTGCCAGGCCCTGAGGAAGCGGCTGCAGCCTCTTAATCTCAGTCGCACCACGGCATCAGGGCAGCCCAGACGGGCAAGGTTACCAGGAGCAGCGAAAACTCCAAGTCTCCTCTGCCTCTAAAGCAGCCTGGGTGCTGGACGCTGGGCTCTGGGCACTGGCAGGGAGCCCTGCTCTGTGTGCCCGGCGTGCCCTGCCTGGCAGGGGACCAGCCCCCATCTCCCTACCCCTGCACCTCAGCCACCAAGGATCCGCTGGTTATTAATGTGCATCAGAAGCTCTGGAGAGCACTGCTGTTTGCAGTTCATGGTCCAGGGCAAGCAGGGACCCGCTTAGTCTCGCAGCCAGAAACAGCCCAGCACACACTCGGGAGTTGGGCCGTAGACAGGTGGATGACAGCAGGTGGACGAGCTTGAGTCGCCCATGGTCCTGGCATGGCTGGCCTCTCCCCCTAACACCTGACGGTGGTGGAAATGTGAGCAATAAGCAGGATGGGTGTTGAAAAGCAGCCAGCCAGCCACGGACTGCAGGAAGTCTGCCTACGACTCACAGACAAATAGGCCTATTTGTGTGTGTTATATTCCTTCAAGAACATGGGTGCATCTCTTTAACTGTGTGTCTCTGAAGAGCAGTTGTTACCTGTGAGAAGTTGGTGATTCCAGGGGACCACAGCGCCCCTGGGCCATGGGGGACTACCCCAACCCCAGGGGAAAGCTTTGGTCTCAGGGCCCGGGAGTCCTGGGGTGAGGCTTGGAGCCCCAGGGCCTGGATCTTGCTGGCTTGTGCTCTGTCCTTCCTTGGACCTGTTTCACCCCCTTGCTGCTCCTTTGGGGGGTCCCAGC